>JACAXG010000040.1:4257986-4531090 GCA_018881555.1 Amblyornis subalaris | reverse complement strand
GGATCTTCCCGATGTTCTATTGGTTGCTTCGGTAATGAGCTTGGATGAGCCCTAGGATCCTCCGAGATGCTCCCGAGGGTTCTCAGAGATGATCCTGAGTCCTCCGATGGGGTTCAGGCTAATTAGTCAGGCTGGGTGGTGCTAATGGGCCATTASCTGAGATCAGATAATGAGCTGGGTGGTGCTAATGGGCCATTACCTGAGATCAGATAACCAGGGTGGGTGGTGCTTGCTGTGGGCTGGAGTGCTTATTTCAGTTGAGATAAGGAATCCCAGGTGTGTAATTATGAAATTTATCCAGCTTTTGTGGGTGGTAATAGAATATATAACTAACCCAGGACAATATATCATGCAATTACTTACTTCACTTGTTGCTTTGGACAGGCCTTGTTATATAAAAAAATCAGTTCCTTCAAGGCAAGGCTGAAGACAGTGAATAGTTATTTGAAGTGGAATTTAGTTCAGAAGATATTCAACAAATTTTTTTTCCCTTGAAATTTCTATTTGGTGTGTCTTCAATCTCTCGTGTTTCTCACTACAGCCTTTGGTAAGCCCAGGAAAGATCCATTTGGACTGAGCACTATCATGAAAAAGCTTCCCTTCATGTTAATATGAGGACCATTCTCTTGTCCTGCTATTAGAGAACAACATTTTCCTGAAGCAACTGACATCAATTAAGGGATCCTGTCATTCATCAAGCACAAACATTATGCTAAGCCAAGTCCTGTCTATGGGAACAAAAACATCCCCATATTTCTAAGGAGGCAGAGCACACGTTGTCATGTCTCAATAAGGAGCTGAATAAATATTGTAAAATATTGTTTCAGTAGAGCAGATGTTCAAACCATATTGACACCTACTAACAAACTCGGACCCCCTGGGGCAAGAAACTTTATTTACAATGGAATTGAATTATCTCTGAATGTATGAGCAACATGCTACCTGAGGCAAAGAATAAGATTACTTTACAATTTAAAAAAAAATAAACTAAACCCAAGTACAGACCCACAATTCCCTTGTTCTTGAGCATCAGTTTCAGAAAACCAGAAACCTTCTACTAGTCATTAACTTAAGCTGAGAAAGAACAGGAAAAAATACAAATTGCAGGCATTTAAAATTTTTTTTTAAAGCTGCTGTTCTAATTCTAGATATGTGGACAAGTCTGATCTCAGCTTTTTTTTTTTTTTCAATTAGCATATAGACTTTCATCTGAAAACAGGATCCAAAAGAGGACAAAATAAAGTCTGTCTAAACTAAATGGCCTGCATATTCTATTTTATGTTAAGGAGCAGCATAAAATAGCTCCAGGACATCTCTCAGGGCTTTTCTAAATGATCATTTCCTAAAAATAGTTACAKTACTGTTGTGCTATAATCTGCATTTAAACCTGCTGTCTTTTAAAACAGGAGTCCTAGAATCACCATGAAATATTCTTAGCATGAAACTGTTGGGATAGAGAAAGAGSAAGATCAGCATACTAGGTTTTATATGAACTCCATGAGCACAGGGCCTACACTGCTACTGAATCAGATTTTTGCAGTTTTCCAAATACACAGACTGCTTATAGATTGTAAAAATAAGAACAGGGAGTTATTTTATATAAAGAGGAAATTATAGGAAGTTTGGGCATTCTTACGCCATAAATGCAGCACAATTCTCAGTGAGATCTAATTATTAGAAAAAGCATCAGACAACATACATGAAGCCATTACACTAAAAACAATGAGATGATGAAAAGGGTAAAGCTAAGCCTGCATCTGGAGAGTAAGAATTACACAGATCCCACATAAAATCATAGAATCATGGAATGGCTTGGGTTGGAAGGGACCTTAAGTATCATATAGTTCTAACCCTCCTGCCATTGGCAGGGACACCTCTCACTACACCAGGTTGCTCAGAGCACATCCTCCTCTACATTTTCTTTTTATGAAGTTAATAAAGCCTAGTGAAAACTAAAAGACATAAAGTTTAGAGGCATCAGTTCTCTATTAAATATTAAGGCCAACTCATGAACTGAACATTAGTTTACTTTGCTGGAACCTCTGTCCTTGATGCCTATATTCTACATACTAATCTGTTCATCCTGACAGTGAGCTACCTACAGCTACTACAACAGCCAACATAATCTGAATTTATTTATTTATTTTGCAAAGCAGAAAAAAAAAAGCAAATTCACCTCTTTCCTGTAAGTACACTATTTATACCTCTTTATTCTTAAATTGAAATTCCTACAAGAGTTCAAACACAAGGCAGAAACTGTCTGTAGAGAAAAAATCGCCAGAAGCTGTATTAATATGCATTTTGGCRTATTAGGTTCTATATTAAGAGCATTTATGCCATTCAAACAATCTCAGTGGCATCAAGCCTTTGGCTGTCAAAGGAAAAGATCCTGCATAAGGCAGATAAGCTCCACCAGAGCCCTTATTTGTAAACATAGTACAGCTGCCAAGTGCCTCAGAATACTCTTATGTTACCTGATCACGTAGTTGGGAGCAGACTGTAGAACAGACTTTGTCAGCTTGCAAACAGAATGCGTGTCTCCTGATCTGCAACAGATCTTTCATGTATTAAAAATACATAAAGATAAGGTGCTATTCAAATCCTACATTTACTGGTTTACAACTTATAAAGCCAAATAACTGCTCAGGGCAGCAGCTCCATCCTCCCTCACCTTTCTGCTTCTGTCTTTTATTTTAGACTGTACATTATTAATTAGGTAAAATTGCCTCCCCCATTTATGTTTTTTTAAGAGATTAAATATATCTGAACTATGTCAACTGGGATACTGGAAAAACTGATTTTTACCACTTACTTTTTTTTTTTTTCCAAACTCAAAAAATACAGAATACAGAAAAACTGAGGGAGAAATGTTTAAAAAAATAGTTCAACACCTTTGCCCTGTACAAAACAGATGAGAGAATAAGGAAAAGAGGACTAACAGTCAGGCATTTTCTGGCAGTCAGAAAGGCAGCATATTTTGATAACATGAATTCATGTGGTTTTCTCTTTAAAGGAGTGTATATTAGAAGTGGTATGTACAAATGATCTGGACACAGGAGCTTCAGAGTAAGACATACCATTAATAAAAAAAACCAGAGTGATAGAGCTACCAATAACTTCAGGAGGAATAATTTTCAGTATAATTTTACTATATTTTTTTCCATATAGCTTTACCACTGTCTGGTCAGATACTTGTTATTATCCCTCCCCCTGTAATCCAGTTTCTCTCCTGAATCAGAAAAGGAGTACAAATTTGATTCCAGTAAATTAATTCACTGAAGGAGTCTCATTTTCAGTGACTTTTGTCYTTCAAGTGTGACAGCAAATTTCACATCATGGTGAGTGTGACCACGTTTTCACACTAATCCTTTGCAAAGTGCCCTCAGCAGGTGTCAGTCTGAAGTGTTCTGCTCCCACACTCTCAAGCACTGCCTCTCTGGGCACATTTTTCTTTCTCCGACAGTGTGCTACATCATCTTGAAAGCTATGCAAAGTGTTTGTGAGAGGGACAGACACAATGAAGAATCACAAATTATATGATCTAATGCCAAAATCTGTCAGTATGATTAAAAACATTAAGTTCTGATTGAAAATGGGTAAATTCCTAAATAAATGAAAGTATTGTTTTTAGCATAGTTTTGTATGTCTTTACCTTTAAAAGTAAAGACCATATATTGTGTACCAGTGAAGAAACATCATCTATATGTATCTATATCTATGTCTGTGGTGGGTTCACCCTAGCTGACACCCACTCAGCCTTGCACTTTTTCCCTTTTCTGCAGGATGGGGAGAAGATACAAGAAGGGAAAAAAGACTTGTGGATCATTTTTGTGACAGTTTAATGGGAAAAGCAAAAGCTGCACCCATGAGCCAGGCAAGATAAGGAATTCATTCATTACTACCCCTTGGCAGAGAGATATTCAGCCACTTCTTCTCCAGCAGACCCTCAGCATAAYGCTTGCTTGCACAGACAAACACTACCACAAGAAACATTCCCTTCTCTCTTTCTCCACCAGAGCCATTCTAGCTGAAGCCCAGCCTGCTGTACGGAGTATCGCTTTTTTTTCACGTTGGGTCCACTGGACAGGCAGTGTGCCCTGTCAGTCTCTTGCCACCTCCAGCTTGAGGCATTTCAGATGGAGTGGTTGGTGGGGAGAGAGAACCCAGGAGGTTTCATTTCCCACCCTGGGTGCCAAAGTTTTTTCTCCTTCCTCTAACCCCAAAAGTGGGAATGGCAAGAGGCTGACAGAGGACACTGGCAGACCCAAACTGACCATATTCCATTCCATGTGATATTGTGCCCATCAGAAAAAGCACAGGACAAAGAGAAAGGGAGGGTTTGGCAGTGGCATGAAAGGAGTGAAAGAACATAACTGGCATAACAAAGACAAATCAGTAACACAGTAGCACATTAAAGAACTGCATTTCTCTGTTTGGGCCACTGGATTTTGTTACTTATTTGTGTGGTCTTGGCAGGTTTTTTGCCTGTGAAAAGACTCTTTGATAAGTTTCATTAAAGTATCATCACAGGAATATGCAAGGTTGTGTTCTGCCATCAGGGTGACAAATGTCTCTTCTTCCTCCTTAACCTTTGAATCAATCTCTACTGCACAAAATCAGTGTGTCAGCTTTGTGCCCACAAGCACTTCTCATCTTGCTGTTGTTTTGTAGCTGTGGAAAGTCATAGAAGCTACCACATCTAATTTGGAAATCAATTCAAAAGTGGTTCTGTGTCTTCTTTCCAAGAGGAAGTCAGATTTTCAACAGATTGAAGTCATTAAAATGTGTTTGTTAAAGGAAAGATATTTCAGTTCACTTCAATGAACTAGTTCTCTGGGTTCCTAACACTGTTACTGGGTGATTGTGTATGGGGAGCAAGGAGTAAGAGGCTTTTTGAATCTTTTGAATCTCCTTAACTTTGATTTTAGACAATTAATATATAAACAGGAAATTCATAGAAGTCTATRATTATTTTATTATTCGCAAGATGGGTCAGAACAACTGAAGTGTCACGCAGGTCACGGTAAGAAAATTTTATCACACCAAACTTGCAATAGCATTCTCTAAGCACTTCTGCAATACCCTTGAATTACTTTCCTTTTTTTTGCTCTTTTTCTTCTCAATTTTTACCCCTTTCATTAAAATAAAATATCTTATTATTCCTTCTTTGCTGAGGGTCGAGATATGTGCTTCATTCATCTGAAGGGAGACACAGCGAAGAAGTGTTCTTGGGCCTTCAGCACCTATCTTGCTTTCCTTTCGCTTCTGTGCTGCTGCCCTTAGCACGCTATCACTTCCATTCCACCTTCTCTCCCCAGAGCCACTACAGGAAAGGATCACACCTGATGAGGTTTTCTGACAATGAAAACTGGGAGCTTGGATTCATTTACTCAAACACACACGAACAAAGTAAAAATGTTGGTGGACCGCAAGGAAAACAAGATTACTTAGTGACTTGACTCATGTCCCACAGACCATCTCTGCTACTGGCTTCTGACCTCTCCTTGCCTCACCATAAAATATGTCAGGGTGCGCTGGTTTTGGCTGGGGCAGAGTTAATTTTCCTCACAGTAGCTAATACGGGGCTGTGTTTTGAATTAGAGCTGGAAACAGTATTGGTAACAGAGGGATGTTTTAGTTATTGCTGAGCAGGGCTTGCACAGCACCAAGGTCTTTTCTGCTTCTCACCCCACCAGTGAGGGGGCTGGCAGTGCACAAGGAGCTGGGAGGGGACACGGCTGGGACAGCTGACGCCAACTGAGGCAAGGGATATCCCAGACCATATGGCATTGTGCTCAGCGTGTAAAGCTRGGGGAAGAAGGGTGATGGTGATTGCCTTCCCAAGCCACCATTATGTGTGATGGAGCCTGGCTTTCCTGGAGACGGCTGAACACCTGCCTGCCCATGGGAAGGGTTGAATGAATTCCTTGTTCTGCTTTGGCTGCCTGCATGGCTTTTGTTTTACCTACTAAACTGTCTTTATCTCAACCCATGAGTTTTCTCACTTTTGCCCTTCTGATTCTCTCCCCCATCCCACCAGCTGGGAGGGAATGAGGAGCTGTATGGGGCTGAGGGGCTGGCTGGGGTTAAACCAGACAGAGGGCCATGACCTTGCAGGCTGGTGGAGGTGTGGTGGGACAGGTCACACCACAGCAGTGCTGCCAGGAATGGATGCAGCAGGCTCTTTTAGAAAGGATGGTGCTAGAGTGGTGTCAGGGCTGGGGTTTCCCTAAGGACCTGGAGCTGCAGAGGGTCACCATGGGTTTCCATCTTGGCAGGGTTGAGCAGAAGGGCCCTTCCTACTGCCTCAGCTAAGGAGCAGGGCAGGATGGGAAGCAGCCTGAGGCAGCCCAGCCCTAGGCATCAGGCAAGGCCACAGTGACAAGACAGGTCTGAGGTCAAGCTGGGAAGTCTGCCATCAAAATAGGAGACACTCCTAATGGGTCCTCCTCGTGCTGGTTTTCCTTGTGTTGTAAATTCCTACTCTTCGCAGAGGTGTAGTGTCACTGGTGCTCAGGAACAGGCCCGGCGGCCGTCACCAAGCCTGACTAGAAGCCATTAAAATCACTGAATTAGGGCTGGTGTGAAACAAAAAATATTGTCAGCCATTTGATTTAATTAAAAACTGATCTGTCAGACATGCACTGAACTTTACATCTCAAAAAAGAAAGAAAACTCAACAGTAAAAAAAGCACTAAAAATACCTTTCACATATGTGTAATCACAATATCATATAGAAATTGATTCAGGATTTAACAAAGTAGATTTTTTTTTTCATTAAATAATTAAGTTCTCCTGAAATAATTCAGATCGTGCAATGTTCCATAATCTTACCAGCAGAAAAGGGTAAAGTGTAGCCACCAAGTTCTGGTCTGGGGGAGTTATCCGGTCTCATGGATGAGAGCCACTGTGAGCTGATACAAACTTTCCTCCAGGTTCTGCAGTGGAAGATTGTGACAAACACAAAGAGAACCAAATCTCATTCAGAGCARAAATTTTGGCATTTAAATCTCTCTCAACCTTTAGTTTTTATCTCCTGTGGAGTGTCTAACTTCTCGTTTAAGAAAGTCAGCTGTTCATTTAAGGAAAGAGTTTGCAAATGCTCTATATTAATGATACAGTGAATCCAATGTCTGTAAAAAAACTAGGGACAAACAGTTATTGCAAGTAGTGTTCCACTTTTGTTTCATAGGATTCAGTCTGACAGAGTGGTTGGTGATGGATTTGAGTGAAACATGATTTCCTTGCTACTAAGCGTGAGAGGAAAGGCGATATACAGCTACAGATCTAGGACATTCTTCAATTGAAAACACTTAAAAATATACTAAAATTTCCTACTTGCTCAAATACCAGCATTTTTTTTCAGAATGTCTGTTATTTCAAAAACAATTTGGAGACTTCCAGTGGTAAAGTTGCCAACTAATTCATCATAATACTTAACCCTACATGTCATCTGAGCAGTTTCACTGGGATTTCTTCACTGATTATGCCATTAGTTTCTTGCAGGAAAGAAATTCTTCCTGAGCGGTAGCCATAGGGTTATTGTAGTTTTGTCACAATGATCTGGTTTGCATACAACAGCCTTTCATGCACAGAAGAATATCTCTGCTATGACTGATACTTTAAAATAGGAAAAAAATCAGGCAGTGGTCCTCAATCTAGAAGAAAGAGTGCTAACATGGTAACGTAACATTCTAGATAAAGCCTTCACATTGCTAGGGTAGCTCAGCTCTGTGTTTTGTGCTGAAAGTATGCAGCTGAACATAGCTGGCAATCAGTGAAAATTAAAAATAAAATAAGATAAATGTTCCTCACAAAGTAAATTAGCTAATCTTTGCAATGTATTTGCTTGCAATACTCACTTTGTTCTCGGATTGAAGTAGGAGGACCTATTAACCTGCTTCTCAGCAGTACAGAAAATTAATCCACCCAGTCTAAATAAGGCAATTGTAAATGAAAGTCTTTCCTGTAGATTTGTTGCTCTCCCACAACTCTTCAGCAGGCAGATGGATACTTACATATAAATAGCAAAATGTGGAGGATGCCAATGTTGCTTGAGACCACAATTCATTTAGAAGTGTATTAACCAGCAAGCTATTTTTCTGCATTTAGTGACAGTTGGGGTTTTTTCTGTAGGTTTCAGACAAACAAAACCAGCATGAGCTTTGAGGTTGTATTGATTCCTTTTGTATGGAGGGGTCCTTTTGCACCTCTTGAGCAAACACAAATATATGCATCTGACAAGAAAAAACAAGAAAAAGAAAAAAAAGAAGAGGAAAATCCTTGAAAGGGGATTCACAGTCCACAAAGTACAGTAAGACTGTCTTTTGATAATGACCCAAAGAGCTSCAGTAATACTTAACTCTCAGAGGAAGCCCTAGGAAGCAGACATCAGGAGACCTGTCATGTTGCTCTACCCACAGAAAGAAATGACAACACTTATTTTAACTGCAGTGGGGCCAAAATGTTGATCTGGTATCTTTCTCCACAGCTCCACCATGAATATCCCATGAGACTGTGATTAAGATATTATTACTCTGTTCCCATTTCTTCATTTGTTGGGGAAAAAATAGTGAAAGAGCGTTTTGTTTCCCAACCTTCAATCATTATCTAGCTATCTAAATCTCTAAAGATGTTTTAACAAGCTGTACCATATGAAGCGAATCTTTCCTGCTGAGTTTTATTAATTTGCAGGAATAATGATACTTGCCTGCCTTTGTAAATGAAATGTTTAATATGAAAAGCTTAATGAAAGTTAAATATTTTAGAAACAAGTATCATGTGAGTACCAATGCATGAAAGTCATAATACAAAATGCAATTAAAACATTAGCTATAATTTATTTACATGTATATTAAGACTCACTTCATATATGTTTTCACACATAGAGATTTTACCATACAAAGTATTCACACAATTCACACATGACATATTGGGGACCACAGACAGTAGACAAAGGTAATATGTACTTGTTTAAATACAATACACTTCTATTTTTTTTGGCTAAAGTTTAAGCTTAATGGAAAACAAAGATTGGCTGATATTTCATTACTAAAGTGAGAATGGCTGAAATTTTATTTGAAAAATTCTGACATTACATAGTGTTTATTTTTCATCAACACAATTCAAATTTGTAAGATGAAATAACATTTTTTACTAATACTTAGTAAATAAATAATTATAATCTTGATAGTCATAGGAATAATTTGGTCTTGGATAAAAACGAAATTAACAGAAAAGGATCCCTTTAAATGGCAACAACTTATAACATTTTAAGTACTTAACCTAGTTCCCAAGAGCCTCTGCCCCATTTGCCATCTAATTATTTGAGTTGCATGAATRGTGCAAGTATTTCTGACATGATCAGAAGTTCACAGAAATGAGCTATGGAAATATACACAAGACTGTTGAGTCAAATCATCAAAGCCATCCATGATGGACAGAATACTCACATAGATTATATGACTAGCTCAGTGCCTCACCAAAATATATATGGGAAGAATGTTAAATAAGTTAAATAAAATCCTAAGCACAATATTTGCCCAGGTGTCAATGGAGAGAGTAAGTTCCATTAACAGATTAAGGGAAAAAGACCCAAACCAAAAAACAGCACAACACCAGAAAACCCCATTGCATGTAAAAAAMCCCTTTATTCACCTCTCTTGGTTGTTACACAGCCTGTGAGGCCTTGTCTATTTTGAAACATTCCCACGTAGTAAGTGAGAGTATGAATTTACAGGACAGTGTTCTGAAATTGCTTAACTTCAGTCTTTAAGTAGCTGACTCTATACATTTTGTCTTCTTCTCTGGCTCAACTCGCACAATTTTCTTTTTCATTTTCAATAGCTTCTGAATTTTGATGCCTGAAACACTGCCTTCTGCTTCTTTCTTTCATAATTCCTCCTGAGAACATTACTTGCTCTTCAGGATCCTCAGCTATAAGTCGTTAATACCTGTAAAGTTTGCTTCAAAAGATAGTTCTGTCAGCAGCCAAACTAATCGTATTGGCTTTCCTACATATCTCGTGCACACAGACTCTTTAGCATCTAAGAATATTATAAGCCTTTCACTCTGTATGGCTAGGAGTAGCCCAGCAGTCTGTTGCCCATTTTCAACAAACTTTAAAGTTCTGAATGTGCTTGACATCTCTGTACATTTTGTCAAGTCCATTTGAAGTTGGCCAGCAGGTTCAAAATGCACAAGGTCAGAGAACACAGTAGTATAAACCTCACTTGCTCTAAAGAGCACACTTAAAAATACTCCTTCAGCAGGTGGAGGCTGAATTTGTTATTGGTTTGTAATCATGTTTAAATCTTAGATGCAGAGATCAGTTCTTARTTTCTTTTATGACATACATGAAATTTTCATACTACATAGAGTTTGATTTGAAAAAAATAATTCATATAAATGCACATTGACACAGTAGCTTGATACAAACAAACTGATGATTCCTCCTTCAGGCAAAACAAATACCTGAATTTTCAGTCTTCCATAAATGCACACATCAAATCAGTCCAGGAAAGTGGATCATTGTGGATAAAACGGCACTATTACAAACTAATATAGGAACTATGTAATTTCTAGCAAATTATGTTCAGCATTGCAAATCCAATATAGTGTGTGATACAGTACTTCAGAGAGAATGTGCATTGAATAGAAAATATCTGGGGGTCGGTTTTCCTGGCAGACTTGATAAGTACTTTCTAATTTCATGCAGAGGAACACAAGGCCAAAATTAACATGATGATCTGTTCCAATTTAAAATCTAAATGTTGCTTTTGTTTTRGACCTCACTTTATGTACATCAGTACAAATCAGACCCCTTTAAATCATCTGACAGTGTTTGTCCCAGTCTTTCTTCATACACATATTTAAAGATGTGGAGGAAGTGTCTAGGCAAGTGTTTACCCTAAATAAATTACAATTCTTACAATGGAAGGAACATCTATTTTCTAGGAGGCCTACAAGCAAATTTGTTGATTTATCGTCTTGTCTTATTAGTGTTGGATCCTAGTTTGATGCTTATGCTGATTTTTGCTGGGGTAGAATTAATTGCCTTCATAGTGGCTAGTATGAGGCTGTGTTTTGGATTTGTGCTGAACACAGGGTTGATAATATAGAGATGTTTTTGTTATTGCTGAGCAGGGCTTATAGAGAGCCAAGGCCTTTTCTGCTTTTCCTACTGCCACATTGACAAGGGAGTTGGGAGTGTGTGGGAGGTTGGGAGGAGACACAGCCAGGACAGGTGACCCAAACTGACCAAAGGGATATTTCAGACCACATGACACATCATGCTCAGGATATAAAATAGGGGGAAGAAGAAGGAAGGGAGGGACATTTGGAATGATGGTATTTGTCTTCCCAAGTAACCATTACATGTGATGAGGCTGTGCTCTTCCGGAGATGGTTGAACACCTGCCTGCCATGGGAAGCAGTGAATTAATGCTTTGTTTTTCTTTGTTTGTGTGCATGGCCTTTGCTTTCCCTATTAAACCATCTTTATATCCTGTGGGTTTTCTAACTTTTACCCTTCCAATTCTCTCCCCAATCCTGCTGGTGGGGAGTGAGCAAGCAGCTGGGTGGGGCTTGGCAGGTGGCTGGGTTTAAACCACAGCAGTGCTCTTGGCAAATGCCAAGGTGAAAATGGGAGCTGAAATTACGTCAATGCTTCTCCTGCACCCAAAAAACCACAGTCCTGCATACATTTTTTACCATGCCTCAGTAAAAGAATTACTGATGATTTTGCTGGTCAAAATGCATCATTGTGCTGGATTGTATTCATGTTGATCTCGTGCCATATGTTCTTCCTTCTTGATTCTATATGGTGTAGAAGGAAAAGTTCCCAAAAGAAGACTGGGGAAGGACAACACAGAGGAAAAGCAGGCATTTGTCATTTTATGCTGTTTCCATCTGAACTGTCTACTTGATGAAACCATGTATTCGCAGAAGCTGGTACTTGATGAAAACGCAAGTCACTGTTAGATCGCAAGTCAAAGCAGGTTCTGTGTGTAGTTTTACTTGAATTGAAGTTTTAAAGATACAAAGATACACAATTAATTGCTACATAGCTTCCTTCACAGCACATTGCTGTAAGCACTCACTTTTTCCTAGATCTCATACAGAAAGTCTTCCTGTATAATCTGGCATCACAGATGATACTGAAAATCAGGCCTTGGGAGCACTGAGCATTGCACTACTAGAGTTAGCTGTGAATTTAGTGTCAGGCTGTATTTTCCTCAATATTTCGGTAAAGTTTGTGTCAATGTGAAATAGATTTTTTATCTGTTGTGGGTGTATCTTAATATGAAAGTGAGACACAGGTTGTGCAGAAGAAAACAAGACTCTGGAACTTGGTGCTAAAATCAATTAATTGAAGGCTCATCTTTCAGTTGCCATGGTCATGAGACTGAGAGCAAAGCCTTTGTCTGATAACAATTTTGGTGGGTTTGTTTTTCTGTTCATCTTCAAGAAGAGAACAAATAATAGACACACACTTTGCATGCAGTCACATTTGGGACATTTTTTGTGTATGAAATCTATCATATTCACTGCTTAGCAACATGAGTTGGGTGAACTGTAATCATGACATACATATGTGTTTCAAAGAGACTAAAAATGCTGGTGCTTGAATTCTGGGGTGATTTTCTGGATTTTAGTGTTCAATTAAAAACTTAAATTCAAGACACTTACAGGTAACTTCATGCAAGAGAGCTGTRTAAGATCCCTTTGTAGTCAATGCATATCTAGTCAGAAAACCTGAGCCAGCTGAGAGTTACTCAAATGACCTCGTGAACTTAGGATCATCTGCATAGCTCATTAGACTTCCTTGACTATAACGGACACCTGTATACTGAACTCATATGTAGAGCCTGCACTGTAGGCATATAAATGTAGAGATTTGGTCAGGAAGCCAATTGCCACAGATAGTTTGCACACAGAATAAACTTCAATTTACTGTCATGTTCACTTCCTAAACTGTACCTTCTGGAATTTCAATAGGAAGGTTATTGAATTGTACCAAGGTGATGAGAGCAGCAGCTGCTCCTGGTTTTGTATTAAGCCATGCATAGGCACAGGACAAAGTATCTGTCTATCTGCATTGTCTTCTCACCTGTGGAATTGACTGAGGAAGTAATTCTTGGCAGGAGTTTTCAGAGCCCTGCAGTTCTGTGTGGTTCAGCAAAGACTATGCACAAAGCTGTCTCCCATCTCTCTGAGGAAGAAGATGGTAGAACAAATTCTGTTACTTACTGAATCAAGTAACAGTAAGTTACTTGGCCTACCCAGCCAGGTTGAGTTATTACTGACTATTCTGTCACTCCAGAAAAAAAATTAACCTTGATCAGATTACTCAGATATGCTAGAGACGACCTGAAAAAAGCCCTTAAGGCACTCAGACCCACAAGAAGATGCTAATAACAAACCTGGGCTAAACAATGAGAAATCTGTGCTACCATAGCTTCAATCCTACTTCTAGCTGTGTAACAGCTACAAATTTCGAAATGTTTTGTAGTCTATCTTTGATGGACATAGAGAAGTTTTCAGCAGGGATCCTCCACAGGCAGGCACAGACTTCCCCTGGGTAGTCTGACTAATAGTGCTGCATGTTAGAAATGATTCTTCTATGAATTATGTATGAGTTCTGGTGTGCTTTCCTGTATAAACATTTAGGGCCACAGCACAAGTCTGCCATTTCTGTGAAGTCAGGCAAACTCCAGCACTAGGTTGCTTCTTGAAAATAATTATTTTCAGTCAAACAGTTCAGAAAAGGAGAAGAGCTATGATCAAGGGTACAAACCAATTATGACTAGTTATTAACCTCTGCTTACTACATATCCAGCTCAAAACAGCCACTGGTTAGAACTGGTCTGTGACATGCAACTCTATTTGCTTATCATTTCAAGTTTGGAAATTATTTGTGTCTATGTGAGGCTGCAGGAAGTAAATTAAGAATGGAAAATCAAAAAGGTGCTGACTTTCTAGTGCTTCAAGCAATCTTCTTGTTAAAACCTTCTCTAACCCTTGACAGGCTGGCTGGAATCAAATGGACTTCAGGGGAAACCTGTTTGAGCTCTTTCCACCATTTTGTCAAGAAGAGAATATTTCCACAGGGTGATCCAGTTCCTATAAGCCGGTATTTTCTACAGGGAGAAGTGTCCTAGTTAGACTTCTGACCAGACTGAGTCACTATTGTGTGTGTTAGCTACTGGCAGACTGATGCTGCAGGTTAGTTTAGCAGGTAGGATGATCCATAGGGAGGATCGTGATCATTGTCAGAGGAACTCCAGCTTCTCCAGGTGCTTCCTTATTATGGCAAGAAGACACTATTGCAGAGCTGAGGGAAAATCTTAAGTTTGGTGCAGTGATAATTGAGCATTCAAGTGCTATGGAAAGAATTATGAGGAAACACCCCTTTCAGTTTGTTTTGGGGAGATGCAATGAGTTAAAACAAAGTGGATTTTGGTTCACCAGTATTTTACAGAAGCCCAGAATAAAATCCGTGGGAGGTAGCAATAAGATTTCTTTTTTTTTTTTCCCCCCCAGAACATTTCCTAAATACTTATTTAGAAAAAGCACACAGTGATGATAAAAAATCCCACCCTGCAGTACAAAAAGAAGAAGGTAAGGTAAGAACAGTTTTATTGCAGTGTTTGCTAGCATTTGCACAGAAAACCATGGGATTGGGACTGAGAGATAAGCACTGGAGAAGATGAGGGCACAGCCTCACACTACAAATTCAGGAAACTCTCACAAATAGAAACTTTCTGATTCAGACATCTTGTTTCTGTGACATAGCAAAAGATTTTATCAGAAACTAAGTTACTTGTAATAAAATAACCCCTGTCTTCTGCTATCCCACTTTTCATGCTGTCTGAATCTCATTTTGCTAACTAATTTTGCTTCATTTCTGCTACAGAAGATTTCAGGGAAAGGCATACTACTGCAGAACTGCCAGTATAACTTTCCTTGTGAAAATCTGACTTGGGAAGCAGCTACTCTCAAGGGAACATGGTTTAATTTATACACCAATTAACAGTGTAAATTAATGCTTTACTGTTCATCCTCTCTCCAAAGATTTTAAGTGCCAGTGGAGATTTCATTCTGAACAAAGATGAAAGACTTCAGAACAGAGCAGAACAGATGAGAAAAACCCTCCAAAAATTAAAAAAAAAAAAAGCAAGCATATTAAACGCCTTGAGTGCAACTTTTCATAGCTGGTTTGGATACTCTCATAAGTTGTCCCACTTCCACATAGCTGGCAGACCAGGACAGAATTAGTTGGAAAACAGGTTTTTCTTCAATTAAAAGTTCCAGATTTCATAATCTTGAGTTCCAAATTTGGATGAAAAGCCAAATAGTTTCCACAAGCCTAAAATTCCAGTTCAACAAGGTCAAATGCTTCTGTCTAATTTTTGGACTTAGGATAGGAAGTCTAAGGATGCACATGTATTAGTGTCTTAGATAATAAGTGATATACAAGCAAATCTYGCAGTTAGCCCCACTTACTGTGTTTTGAGTCATGCCTCGGGGCTCTGAGACAGAGCACGCAAACTGGATTCCTTTTGGAAATTAATTTTTTTAAATTAAATCAAAGGATGTACTCTTAACATGCACCAAACAGTAGTGAACGTCTAGTCCCCAGGATTGCATGAGTTCTAGTCTGAAGTTGGAATATGGACTTCATTATTATTTCATTCATGTCTGCTCCTACTATGCACATGACTCCTTAATGTTGACTCAGTCTAATAAAGGTCACTGACTCTTTTTCTGTGCATTAATGTATCAGTTGAATATAAGAAGAAATGTTTTCTGAATAACAAAATTGAGGACTGCTGCATAAATCAAAACTTGAAGAATGGAGAGATGTAATATATGGGAGGAGGGAAACGAATGAGTTTCCTCAGAGCTTGTACTGGTTTGGCTGTAAACCAGCAGGGGAAATTAACCCCACACAAAATACCTTGAGAGATTTTAGGTCAAAATTACAATTTTAATAAAAAAGGTTAAAATAAATGCAGTAATACAGAAACAYGGGCTTAAACAAASCGACAGAGTCACGGTACAACCTGATACCCTGTTGACCAGGGTGGTAGCTGTGCAGTCCAGTTAGGCATTGGTCCTGCAGGAAGGCCTGGTAGTCCAGTCTCGAGAGTCCAGTCTCGAGAGTCCCACCGAGTCAAGGGCATCTTCTCCCATCCAAACTCCTTGTTTTATGCAGTGTTTCTTGGCTGGCACCTCCCCCAGGGGCGGGGACTCTCACAATGGAAGWGGATCTTCCCGATGTTCTATTGGTTGCTTCGGTAATGAGCTTGGATGAGCCCTAGGRTCCTCCGAGATGGTCCCGAGGGTTCTCAGAGATGATTCTGGGGTCCTCCGATGGGGCTCAGGCTAATTAGTCAGGCTGGGTGGTGCTAATGGGCCATTAGCTGAGATCAGATAACCAGGGTGGGTGGTGCTTGCTGTCGGCTGGAGTGCTTATCTCATTTGAGATAAGGAGTCCCAGGTGTGTAATTATGAAATTTATCCAGCTTTTGTGGGTGGTAATAGAATATATAACTAACCCAGGACAGAGCTTCAAAAAGCACTGCAGATCTTGGAKGTACTTTGCAGTGACATCCAGGTGCAGCAGCTGCCAGGTACCAACAACCCTGAGCCCAAGGTAAAACCCTCTCCTATCTCTGCGATCACCCAGGGTGCATGGAAAGCCCCTGAAGCAATGACTGACACCTGAGCTGGCACACCCCTTGCTCCTTACCAACTCCACAACTGAGTGTTTRGTCCAACAATCTCACCAGAACCTTGTTTAGTTAAAAAAAGAGATGAATTGCCTTGAATTTATGGCAGTATGACAGAAGAATTACAGATATTGGCTCTTGATGCATCTTAATGCCTCCTCTTTYAATAATTATGGCTACATATCCTTCTAGATTCCTAAACCGTGGAAAAGGATATACACACTTTTTTTTATAACTCCCCAATACATAAGGTCTTTCAAATTTCTTAAAATGAAGGATCTGGAAGGTGCAAGAAAGAAACGGGAAGAACAAGTGAATTACTACAAATGGTATTTCTTCGTAGTAATTGAAGAAGATAATATAGATATACTTTATTCTTTCTTCAGTCACACTGCTGCATCAGATTCCTTTAAAGCACTGCCTAAATCATACATAAATATGAGAATCTGCTGCTGCTATGTTACCTTATCTAGTAGCTTGCCTTTAGGGTGCATGGAAGGATTTATATCAGCAGCTGGAGGAATCTGATGTTAGACATAAATCACAATATCTGTGTTTATCTTTGTTAATGTGGGATTTAGATAAAGTTGCTCTATCAAATTTGTGCTAATAATTTAATAACGTTTATCTCATATATTGACAGTTAAAGTCTTTGAAAGCTATTATGATAAATACTTTACATCTGTATATAGGCTTCTTCCCTGTAATTCAGCGAGAAGTTGCTAATGTTGGTTTACCAGTATGTTTTATCTGCACAAGGCTATTTAGCTTTGCTTCACTGATAGTTCCATGATAAGACACCTCCTTGCATTGCCTTTTACAATCCAGCTTGACAGAGACATGTGGTAGAAGCTGCATATCTGGCTCACAAACAACATTTCTATTAACAATATGCCAGAATTACATGAAAGATTTATTTATGATATTGTCTTTGCAAAGGCAGTGTTTAATTACCGGTAACCTGAAAATGTTTTGCAAAGCAAACTTCCATATATCAACATGAAAAAGACTGAAACATGCATTATATGACATTTGCAAAAGTAAGCCACACAATGTTATATGAGGTAAGTCACTGTAAAACCTGGTGTAGATTTCTTGAACTTTGAGGGATGATTGAAATGAATTTTTACCTATTTCCTAGCAATCATACTCAGTACACTATTTCTCAGAATCTTCTAAATTTCCACGTGTTGCTTAAYGCTAAATTTGAAGTTGCATCTGTTATGCAGAAGAGGTATCCAAATTCAGTGTGAGGAAGGAAAGTAGATATTTCACATATTGTATGTGAATATATATCTTTCACATATTTTAAGCTTTTCCTGTAATCCTTTTTTCTTTTCATGCCTTTATTAGGTCTTTTCTTCTCTGGATATGTGTTGATTTTAAAACCCAAAAAGTTCTTTAAACCTGTTTGCTTCTAGACTATATCCACAAGCTGATTTAGTCTCCAACGATTTTGTCAGGCAAGCTATTGCAAAACATATTCCAAATCTTCTAAGAAAACACTTTTTTTTTCTTTTAAATGTCAGTCTTTCAAAACATTTCTCAATTCCTACCAAAGAAGCCCTAATGCTTAACTAAATCTATGTTTTCTATACCAAGACAGAACTTCCAATGTACTGTACAGAAATATAACATTGTAGAGTTTTCAAAAACTCAGAGTCTACTGGACAAAGTAATCTCAGCATTACCTGGAACAAAAGTACCCAAAACACAACCAAAAYACAACCAATACCAACCAATACTCAAACTYAAACTTGAATAGGCTTTTAAGTGCTGATCTTTAGAAAAATAAAAGAAGACTCTTTTGTAGGTGGCATACAATAGCACTAGCATCCATCATTTTCATTATCTTATAGTCTTCTATTTTGAAGCAAAAACTGCCTCAGATACCATCATGATGTTTTAAAAATAGAAATTAAATGTATCAGTGAACAAGTGCATGTTTCATTGGTCGCTATTCCACAGATCTCCACTGTTTCTGTGATAGAAGATTAAAGACTATTCCTTTAAACAAGAAGTATCTCAGATAATTTTATGTGACAATTTGACTTTTATGCTACCGGTATTAAGAATCATRTTTAAGCTGAGTGCATTCCAATACATCTGCTATGATAACTCACTTTTTACACTCTGAAAAGTGTGTATTTTTCATCATTCATGTCATGCTTTAGTAAGATTTTCAACACACAAATCTACAGGGTTTTTAATAAATTCTTGAATGACTCGTCCCATTAAGGTAAAAATAATATTAGCTAGAGTATCGTGTTAGATTTAGGAAGCCCTAGTCACTCTTTGTTTTTCATGACAGTGCCACGCTGGCCATATTGAACCATTTTCTGGTAAACCCTGCATTCAAAACAAGTTCTGTATTATTTTGCTTAGAAATAGGTGCTTTGCACACCCATTTCTTAAAGCCTCCAAAGGTTTCAGAAATTAAGACTGTCACACATACATTAATATTTCCTAGTCCATGCCCCAGCTGTAAGACTGCATCAGACTCAAACTACAAACTGAAGACTTCTAACTATTTTCTAATAAACAACTAATAAAATTTAAAATAGTTAATTTTGCTTTGTAACCCATAATGGACACAAGCATTCCTTGATAAGAACTATTTTCAGATATGCCCGCTGCAGTCAGAGAGATGATTTTATTTATACTAACAGATGCAACATAAAATCCATATTTATTTGTTCAAGGAAGTTTGGTCTATTTCAGTCATTTTGAATTTATCTTTATTAATCTAACTTAACTGAAACTGCCAATGACTTGTGTTCTATAATGTATTAAGAAATGTATAGCTAGACTCCATTTAATTTATCTGGAGATAAATTTTCGATTCAGTGGAAATTCCTTCAAAAGGGAATTTCACTACTCTGATGGTGTTTCTTTGTAGATGGTCTTCTACTTCTCATTTATTTGTGGTTTTAATACCTGTGAAACAAAGGTGATGGAGAAAAAGGTTTTCAAATTGACCTGAAGCATATTCTACTTCCTAGATTATCCAGGGATTTTCGAGGAACTAACAAAAAGAAATACACAAGTTATAGGGAAACAAACAACATCCAACGTCATTGAGAAATGCAAGACATCACCAATCTTGGTCTGTTCTCAGACTGATCATCTGTGCTTAAGGAGGTGTCTGGCATTGATTAAGATTAAAGCTTCATTTCCTTTACAAACAAACAGTATAGAATTAGAAAAGTGCCTGTTGTTCAGGCTTTAAATTACAAATGTAGCTTTACAATGTTAGTATGCTCATCACACACCTTTCTTCTTTATCCTCTCTTCATCTTTTTCGTGCTTTTTCCTCTGGAATTCAACATAATCTGGTCTGGCTACATTATTAGTATTCTTCTGGCCAGAGATTTGGTACGTAGAAATGGCGATTCAAACTTTGTTTTGAAAATACTTT
Source organism: Amblyornis subalaris (assembly GCA_018881555.1). Lineage (NCBI taxonomy): Eukaryota > Metazoa > Chordata > Aves > Passeriformes > Ptilonorhynchidae > Amblyornis > Amblyornis subalaris. The sequence goes on along the minus strand of JACAXG010000040.1, from coordinate 4,510,936 downwards.
AATTGGAATGAGAAAAATCTCATCTCTAATTTTCCATTGCTGAATTCTCCTAATCTTGAGAGTGGGTAGGATATATAGCTCATGGCACTGAGTGAGAGCCTTTTTTTTCTCCATATTTTTAACAAAAAAGGTACTATTTGTTTCTGTAATACAATTCTCCTCCAAGAAATGGAAAGATTAAAGTGGGTTAGAGCTTTTCCACYCGTCTACTGATTGTTAATGCATCGGACCAGGAATAGGAAAATAATTTTTCCAGTGTGCCTGGAGTACAGGAGTTAGCTGGGGTGTAGCTCATAGTTCTGGCTGCCCTGACGCACTGTAGCAGCTCCCCAGTTCTCTGCATCAGCTACACAGCACCAGGGTAAAGAAAGCTGAAAGTTTTTTCAGTAACACCTCAAAGGRATACAAGAGACAAGACAAAAGGTTCTTTAAATACTGATCCCAGTCTGTTTTTATAGCTTTGCCTATTAAATCAGAGTTAAATGCCAATGGCTAAGATATGTGGGGAAAGATCTTCCAGAAGCTGCCAGAACCTAGGACTARTAGCAAAACAGTTTTTAAAATGTCTATCTTTTAGCTAAGGTTAGTGGCAATAATTCACCATGTCTCCTGAAAGTGTCATAAAGACTCTTCTGTAAGGGTGTATTAACCCTGCATATGCAACATCAACTGAGCCAGGATGCCACATAAAATATGAAAGCTTAACTAGAATCAAATACTATTCAAGACAACAAACTTTGAACAAAACTAAAGTTTGAGCTAGTCTGACATTTTTCAATAAAATCTTTCCCCAGTCAGTGTTTTCCAGTAAAAGCAAAAAGCTTTTGTAGAACTAATTTACTCTTAAATAAAATTGACAGTAATGCATATTGAGGTGAACGAGTGAGCCACTACCTAACCTGCCCTTTCCAATGCAGTGTGAGGGCCTTAATTGCTATTCTTGTGTGCACATATCTTGGCTGAGGAACACCCAAAGCTTTTGGATTTTGATTTAGGTTTCTGAAGAAAGGAGATAAACATAAAAGCACAAGTGGTTTGTGAGCACATAAAACACAGAAATGAATTATGTTCCTGAAATGGCAAAGGCAAGATAAAAAGGGGGAAAAAAAAGGAATTACTACACAGAGTACTCTGAATTATCCAGAGGTTTCAGCTTTTTACTGTTAGAGTACACCAAAAAAGCAGCTACAGAGTTCTAGGAAATGTAAAGCAGTGACAGTGGGAAATTTACCAAGATGTATTAAGTTATTTTAAAGACCTGTGAGGAATATTTTGTATCTTCCAAGAACAGTTTATATACTTTGATCTTATTTCCATTACCAGCAATCTGAAATATGTAATACCAGAATGGATCGTGCTGGCTCCTTTTAGTACAGGATATGATTGAGAGTGAACTACTGAGCTATGACAACTTGCAAGGGTGTGGTTTGCCCCATTCCTGAAATTAATTTTTATAAATGTGAAGTTTCAAGTGATTCTGAGAGTTGCAACCTAAATCTAAGTTCTCTTTCTGCCCATATCTGTGCTGCATATGCAGTTTCTCTGAATATTGGTACTGTAACTAATGAATCATGGCAGCATGAGGGCACGGTTAGAGTCAGAATTGCTCTTCTTGATCACTTTGATTTACTATGAAATTACATTGGAACTAGACTGACACACAGTTTGCCTGGTAAGTTTTAATTGTACAAGTGAAAAAGCAGCAAACTTTTGCTGATGCTGAAAAAATAAGTGGGCCAATTTGAATATTTTTAAATGCCTCAAGGATTAAGTTACTGAATTACTCACAAGCTCTTGAGATTCTGAAATACAAAACCTGTTAAAGCCTGGTCTGTAGAAGAATAAAACCTCACATTTCCTGTTCACACTCCAGGAAGTCTTGTATAGTGGCTTATTTATGCTGAACCTCTTTAATTATAAGGTCACAGAYTTTTATGGTTGTATACATCAAATAGAATATTCAATTTACATCAAACACTATTCTGCCAAAAAGGACRAATTAAAATGAGCTGGTTTTCTGCCTGAATTAATACTAGAAGGAAAACTACAAAATATGGTCTCTGAAAATCAGCAAAGGTAGAAACAGAATTAAATTTGTCAGCACATCTGGGAACACTCCCAGAACTAAATGGGGTCAAGCAGGAGGACTTTAATGGGTTTCATTGCATTTTGGATCAAGATTCATTGTTTATCACTCTTATCAGTGTGTTTTTGTAGTTTCTGATTGACACCTTATTTTCAGCCCTCCATACCTTGCTTCCCTGTACATAAAAAGTCCAAGTGAGGTGACACCTGAACAGTAGCATCTGCGTAAATGTTTCTTGCCAGATGTGGAAAGATCATCTCTTATTGCAAAGAAAATTTATGCTCCAAGAAAGCATTCAGTCTAATCTGACTTAATCTAAACTAATCATTTGAATTTCAAGGCATACCACATTTTCTGAAATTCTGCTTCTGGTAACCCTGGAAGAGTCAAGTAGTTGGGTGACTGAACCAGGCCTAAAGTTCTGTAGACCATCAGAACTAGGCCAGGGGTTTGTCTTTCCTAAATATATATGTCTATAAACTAAATGTCTACATCTGACTTTGAAATTTTAACTTCTTTTTGCAGTTAGTAGACATTTACAGGGAATATTTCATCTGACATGGTTTGCATGTCTACTTCAAGATGTTTGTCTGCTCCATCTGATTCATCTGAAATTTTTTACTGATTCCTAAGAGAGCCTTGTGTGCCCACCTCTGATATGTGATATTACATRTAAATTTAATGGTAATTAATTCTCTGCTAAATGTCTTTTCACTTTCCAAAATGAGAGATTAAATATGGCAGGTTACATCTGAAATACCTACCCCCTGAACAGAAAAGAAAAAAATAGAATATAATAGAGTAGAATAGAATAGTGCCAGCTGAAAGGCAACTACATTGATAGTCTAGTCCAACTGCCTGGGAAAAAGTTAAAGCACATTATTAAGTGCAATATCTGAATAACCCTTAAACACTGTCAGGCTTGGGGTATCAACCACCCCTCTAGGAATACTGTTCCCCTAGTCAAACAGTGCTTATTCAGTTAGTTGCATACATAAACCTACTCGCTCTTCTTCCCAACAGAGAGTTAAACTCATGTTTTCTGCCTTTTAGAATGATACTGTCACCTGGACATAATCATGACATATCTTTCCTTTAGAAAATATTCTGCTTTATTAAATAGGACTCAAAACTTGCTGGATAAAACAAAATGTRAATCTCTAACCTATGAGGAGATGGGCTTTCTTTATTCCAATTTCTGGTTTAAAGTGCTTTAGTGTACATACCCAAACAGAACGTGCAAAGTTCATGGCAAACCCCTTCAGATTCTGGAATACTGGGGGGAAGGTCTGCTGCAAATTTCCTGTTATTCCCTTGACATTACCAGCTGCATTGCAGGGAAGAAGACAAAAGACTTGGGAAATACCTCCTTCCACCTACTGGCACATAAAGATTGCTTTATAGACTAGTTGTGTTTCTCATCTCTCAGCCTTTTGGCAAGAATATTTTAAAGACTTAAACATTTTCCTGCAGTATAAAGGTGCCTTTGCATCATGCCATTGCTTCTAATTTCAAACAGTGCTCTAGATTGTTAATCTCAGAAATCTTAACATGTTATGTACATTACAACACTGTTATGTACATTATGATCTTCTCCTTTTGTTTCTTACTAATGTGAACTACCTTCACTTCAGCCTTTCTACTGAGCAATTCACCGAGATTTCTCTACGTTCAATGTCATAGACTGTTCTACAATTTCCAAACTAAGACTTTATGCCAGATGCACTTCTCAAAAGTGCGCACTCAGAAAGAGTCAGCATTTCACTAGCTTTCTTAATTCATGGTGTTTCTTTATTCTAAAATTAGCAATGTAGAAATAACTTCTGAGTAGATCTATTTAAGGATGATATTGCAACTGGGGAGTCAGAACAACAACCAGAAGTCTCACTGGAAAGGATAAATGAAAAAATAGTAAACAAAATTAAACAGTCCTCTCGCCTAAACAAAAATGGTTTCAAATAGGCAAGTGCAAAGTGGGTACAGAATTACAAGGTATGAGTAACTTGAGGCTATTTCATTCACAAGTTTTCCTAATATAAATTCATAGTCTCAAGGCCGTTCGAGGTCAAGGAATGCATATGTTTAAACATGGCTTTGCATGAAATCATAAATCTGGTAAGAGTGGACTAAAGGCAACCAGAGTCATGAATTTCAACATTTCTTATTTTTAATTATATCAGAGCAAGAGGAAGATCACCGTTTAAAAGTTTGTTGTGATTAACTTCTTCCATGGAGGGAAGAATTAACAAAACAATAATTTATTTGCTATAACTGAAGAGGTTTTGCAGAATATTTTTTTATCTGAAACTCCTTTGCATTGATTCGAAGCCACTGTGGAAAGAGATGATGACCCCTCGGAAATTAAATACTATTTAAAAGACTTAAAGAAATGAAAAAAATAAAAGCCCACTTACTATAAAGAAATGTTAATATGTTAGCTCATCCATCCGATTGTCTCTAATRTTTTTTATGATGAAAGTACATGAGTTTGGGAAAATAAATTGACGATGTTTCCTCTATACAATAATATAATGTATTGTGAGGAATGCCAGCAAAATAAGGTAGTTAGATAACATGGTTGCAAGTAAAATATGCTATAAACAAGAACAGAATAATGCAACTCAGAAAGAAGGTCTGCTTAGTTGTAATACACCATAGAAAGAGCTAAATTTCCAATTTAGGTAAAATTGGAAAACAAGGAAAAAAAACCCACCTCATATCCAACTAAAATAAAATATGAAGATGCATTTAGACCAGAAATTAACACAAAAAGTGGTGTCAGAAGAGTGTCAGAATCAGTGATGTATTCCAAACTATACAGGGAGTTTATAACATTAATCCAGTAAAAAATAACCAAAAATAAATCAGTGAATGTGCAGCAAGAAGGGTAGAGATTGTGCATATTCTAAAAGGAAACATTAGAAAGGGCTACATTATTTTGATGGGAAGGACGAATAAGAAGAATGGAAGAGAAAGTAATTTTTATCTCCAAGAGAAAGGGAAGATTTGTTCCAGAGGACAGCAGGAATGTGCTTTGAACAGCTACAATAGGAACATTGTCATCAGGAAGGAAAAGCTATTTTTCTAGCTAAAGTTCCTATCTATCTCTGAAGAATGGCTACTCCTGATTTTGTGACRAGGATACACTGATTTATTCTTTGTAATCCTGTGAATGCTAGGAAGTAACTGTAGGTTTCATGACTTACTCTTAGATTATCCTCATTTTTTTTCTCACTTTTATGGTGGGCATGTTTACTCTCAAATGCAGCAACCAGTCAGTTACTGTTGGACTCTTGCAATATGTACATTCATAGGTATTTTTCCATATGTGCATTTTTTACGCTTTTTACATGTATCTATACTTATTACAGGAATATATATATGTATACACTCCTATTTCTGTGTTTAGAGACTTTCTAAATTTCAGCTATGTTAATCAAGGTGTGATTTCTTAATTTGCCTAATACTTATTATGCACATGGTATTTTGTTCCTTCCTGTTAGCAGTACTAGTTAACCGACAGAAAAGTGGACCAGGAGCCTTTAAGAGTTTATGCTTCTTCATCAAGATATGTTGTGTGAAATGACACTTGCTGCTGGGTGCTCCATCTGTGCTCATTACTTTATACTGCTGTGCTGTGACCATTTCTGAACTCAGAACCTGTAAAACACCTCAATCTGCCTGCACTTTAACTTGGCAAACATTCATATTTCCACYGAAAGGTATAAAACTGCAGGGAATGAAAACCTAACAGGAAGATTAAACACTAGTTATAATTTTGATTTCACTTTGACAACAAGCTTTACTTTGACCTTTAAGCCATCAAATGACATCTTTTTGACACATTCAAAGTCATCTCTTTTCCGTAGCAGAGCTTACAAAAATACACTGTATAAAACTAATGCAGTTGTGTTCCATGCTTTTTTCATAGTGCATTTAAAAGTAGATAAGGTAAGGAATACACATAAGGAATATGCAATACTAATGTTGTGACAGCAGCACAGAACCTAGTTTGTTTTAATTTTAAATTCAGAATAGCGGGTTGTAAGCACTCCTACATGCTTGCATCCTTTATGTACACTGGATAGCTTTTGAAGTTTAAAAATGAATATGCCGATAACTTCAATCAAATCTTTCTTTGTATGGCTCAGCCATACATTCAGCTATAACATAGCTAGAATTGCACTAGGCAGCATATTGTCCTGTGGTGTCTTTATAGAAACAGTACCATTAACAGAAAAGATGGTATGGGAGGATTTGACTTCACGAAGGAGAATTACAGGATGAGAATTCTGTTTAGCAGAATGTCAGTAGCTTGGACATGGGAAGATGACTACCTACGTTGATCATGTACAGGAATTATACCACGGTGGAACAGGCAATCTTCAGCATACAGAAGCTGTCTTAGTTTTGTATATATTGTCATTGTGAAGTCCGTGCAGTGTAATCATATGAGGACAAGGGGATAGAAGCAGTTAAGGAAAGAAACAAAGAAAGGAATAAAACAGAATGTGTAAATTCGTCTTCTCTTTTAATAACAGAAACCTTATTCTTCGGTTTTCATAGGATTTCTGCTTGGCAAGTAACCTAGCTCAAGGGAAGTGGTGGACCACCCTACCTGGCACTTCACACACCCCCTAGAGCATTGCATGCACTTTTGTGCCCCCACTTCAGCAAAGGCATCAGCAACCTGGAGCAAGTTCAGCAGAGGCCATCGGGATGATGAGGGCTGGAGTGTTGTCCCATGATTGAAGGCTGGGACAGTGAGACTTCTCCAGCCTGGTACAGAGACAGTTTTGGAGGCACCTCACAGCCACCCTGGTGGCTACAGGGAGAGGAGTAAGAGGAAGTAGTCAGGCCCTTCAGAGGGGTGATAGGTAACAGAAATAAGCTGAAATAAGAGAGGTTCTTTGTCGCTCTCGGATACAAAATAAACACACGAGATACAGCTGTTAGGGTTTCAGCCAGGACAGAAGCCAAGGGAGCTAACGGGAAAAGAAAGAGAGAGAGAGAGGAGCGGCTTCTGCCCTCGGTCTTTATTTATATGTTTTCAGAAACTACCGTGGATTGGAGGATGGGAATACCACCTCCTGCTGTCCACTGGTCAACGGAATTGTCTATCATATAGGTTAGGAATTCAAAAACAATCAGGGCCGGTTAGAATAACAAGAGATATGTTTATACAAAAGTGCGTGAGAAACTATTTGCTGAACTAAAACCACTGCACAACTGAAGAACTACAAAATGCAGAGCTACAGTTCTTGATACATATGAGGAGAACTAGTTTTGCTAATACAACAGGCAGGCAGTGGAACAGGCTGCCAGGGAGGTTGGAAGTCTGTCTGTGGAAGTTTTCCAACACCTGACTTGGTAAAGCTGTGATAAACCTAGTCTGATCTAACAGCTGGCCCTGAAGTGACAGGAGAGAGCCATAAGGACCTCTACAGGGGATTCTGAGGACTCTCTGTAAGGAGACTAACTATTAACTCTGAATCAGTCACACAAGAGTCAGCTCTAAGAAGCATAGAGATGCATCATGTTAACCACACTAACAGAAGATGACTGGACAGTCTTGATTTATGACAGCTGGGGTCAAACGTGAAAAAGAATTTGTTTGCATGTAATTACAGCAGTAGAACCTCAAAATCTCTTGCTCAGCAGCCACTCAACATGAAAACTGCTTTAAATTCTGGGTTTGATTTTGAAGCTCTTCATGTGTAAGCATGCCTGGCACAACAGTTCTCTTGAGCAGAGCAATGCTGCAGTCCCACACAAGTGCCATTAGATCCAAAACCAGGAAGAATCAGCCCTAAGCTATAGGTTCTTCAAATATTTCTTCCTCATGGGGTCCTTTAAAACACACTAACAAGATCAGGCCACTCACAGCACATATAGATTGAGCTATTTCCCTATAAAATCAGCAATTTTAATAGCATCCACCTTTTCCCACTTAATATGGTAACACTTGAAAGACTGATAAACATTTCTTAGAAATTTGCCTTCACTATGAAATAAGATTACATGCTAGACTAGACTTTTCTGGGGTAAAGGAAGAAAGAGAGGAAAAAGAAAGTGGAAGTGGGTTAAGAGCATTCAATATAAAATTCAGAATTAAAGTTTATTAGGCTAGAGGTACTCAAAGAGAAGATCCGTATAAACCAGTGACTAAGACATTCACTCATGGCATGGGAAAGAGAGTTTATTAATTTTTCTTATGATTACTTGTAAGACTGCTTGGTAACAACTGGTAAATGTAAAGTGAATAAACAGCCCTTTTTTTGCAAAAACTGGTAAATATGAGCAACCTCCACTTCAAAGTCCAGGTGTCACTGAGAATTGCCTGGATTTTTAATTTGTTTTCCAGCGCAAAGCCAGAGCTTGCCAGGTTTGATGTTGTACCATGTGCATCATGTTCGTCACAGAGCTTGGATTTTGCACCCAGAATTTTAAAGCTTTTGGGGTCAGCTCAGTATTACAAGGCCCAAATGACTAACATGGCCTATTTTCAGGCGTATAAATTAAAATACATCTAAAAATACTACATTAAGAGAAGTTTAAAATTACAAAGTCAAGGACTTGAAAAATGAGATGTGCTAGATGTGAAAGTTACGTAACCTTAATCAGCTTTTTTGTGAATGCATTATAGGATGCTGCCCTTAATTGAATCTGTCCCAGCTGTCCCCATTACTTTTCTTTAGCTCCCTTAGGTGTTCTTGTGCTCATTCTTTGACTTCGTTCTTTCACCAAGAAGGCTGTGCTCCACTCTTGGAGAAGCCACTCTTYCTCACTCTCAGCCTTCCTGTGGGCTGCTTATCCAGTTTCAGGCTCCTATTTTCTGCATGACTGGGAAGCAAAATATCCCTCTCACTTTGCTTGGGGTGGGGGTGGTTGGCAGGATTTTTAAAAAGTGCATTCCACCTAGATTTTTAACCTTCTTTCATAAAGGAAAGGACTCACGTGCGTATCAGGCAGCCCTCCACTCTGCTATAGCTTCTGTATGACTTTATTTGTTTAAGCAATTCCACAAGAGGCTAGTTGCCCCAGAGGTATCTAGCTACTACCAGTTTCATAAAAACACCAGTACAGAAGAAAGACATTCTTAATGCAGCTAAGGGAAAAAGGATCAGTATTCATTCAATGCTTACAAAAGGTCAGAGGATGCATTTGAGTTACAAACCTGTCACACAATATTTCAAGTGGTTTTACTGCTCACAGAGCAATGTGTTTACCTTGGACAAAACAACTTTTTTCTTCTTCTTCTCTCCCTCTTGGAAATAAAAATTGGTCTGGAGCAGACAGCCACCATGGAAAATTTCAGTCTAAATGGTTAATTTGATTTGGCAATGTGATAAACAACTCAGAACAGGGACTTAATAATAGGCAGCACTAGAGTCCCACATGTAATTATGCATTATGTCCCAAGTGAGAAATCACAAAATGTTTCCTTGAGATGTAGGAAAAATAGCTGCATCCAGACAATTTAGGTTTTGAGTTGAATCCAGTCTAAGGTAGTGTTTACAGATGAACACTGGTTAGAGGAAGATCCGAAAACTTTCCATGGTATAGGGAGGAAATGTGCTACCATACAACTGTCAGCAGAAGTCTCTTATCTTCAGCCTGGTAATGACACAAGTACTATTTCCGCTTTAATTGTATATGTGACAAGGTTGGTTTAGTGCAATAATTATATACCATTGCAGCCAATAATGCTTTACAAAAATAGGGAAAGAATCAATTCCCTTTTAATGGAAAACTGAATGCCCACTTTTTTAGTAAAAGCAAGATGACATTGTGGATTTCAGAGAGTATCTGACTACTTACAACTCCAGATAAGTCTTGGATAGATTTCAAAACCATGGTTTCTCACATAGCCTGAGCAGTGTTATGACAGTGCAATTTGATTTACTGCTTCGTATTGCCAGGTATTGTTAAGGGAGTAACCTTTAAAATTTTGTAGGTCGTCTTTTTAATCTTTTTTATTAAGAATATTCTCAATGTCTTTGATGCAAACTTTCTTTGTGCTGTACTGTACTAATCTTCTGCATGTGTTCTTCTACCCTGTGCAGTTACATTTTGGTCAGCATTGTTTTTGTCCTYATGGCTTCTATAACACACTCACTGAAAGATGTCCCGTTCCTTACAAAACAGGTAGCAATGCTCAGAGTGGAACTTATTAACCGGGATAAAAGCAACATATTCTTGTCGGGTCAGCAAGGGACAGGGAGAAAAGAAGGTGACAATGAGTAGTAAGAATGGCTGAGTCCAGTTAGAAATTGCTGCAGGGATAGAGGGGCTCTGTGGGAGAAGTGGCACTACCACAAGCCTGAGAAGGCAGAGTGTTCTTCAATTGAATGGAGAAAAGCTGAAGTGCTCAGTTTTCAAAACACCAGGGTACAGATGGGCCTTGCTGGTAGAATTCTTCTTCTGTATTTATTTAGGTCTTCAAAGGAAAGTCAACTTGTTTTAACAGAAGGCAAAATTTCATGACCAGCAAAGTGGTGCAGTGGGAGACATGCTGCTCCATCACTGGATCCTCTCTAGCTCCAGTGGTAAGGGATATGATGACCTGTACACCTTCACTGGTTGATGCAGCCTTGCTTTGCAGACTAATTGTATGCCAAAGGTTACTTGTGATTCCAAGGAAGCCATCACTAATTAGCAATATTCCCAAGTAAAGCCAGGCTGTTTTATAACTGTGTATCATACTCACATATTGCTGTTCTCACTTGACTTCATAGACTAACATTCAAGTTATTACAAGTTAAACCATATGTTTCTTCTTTGAGCTCAAATAAACAGCATTTTGTACTCTAGATCATGGGACACGGGAATGACTTCATTCATCCCTGATCACACAGGGATTTTCAAATTATGTATTTTTCTTCATCAGGGCGCCTGAAAAATCCTATAAACTCAGAGAAAAGCAGTGCCAGCAGAAACTATCAGAGTTCAGCTCGTTGTGCTGAGGTGTTTCTATGGTTTGCAGTTTGTCCTGGTTGGGTGTTTGTTAAAGCTATTAAAGCCAATCAAAGACTCTCCAGAACTACTCTAAGAGAATAGTTCCACTGTCTCACAGTCCTTGCAGCTACAAAATATCCTCCAGTGTATAACCGAAACTCCTCTCTTGCCAGTTACAATAAACTTCATTCTTTATTAATAGAAGGTGAACGCAAATTGATCACAAATTTTCTTTATAGCAAGGTTTTATAACTGAAGCTATCAGCTTATTTTTAAAGTTTGTTTGAATCTAATTCCTTCAATTTACTTAACAGGTGACTTTTTCAAAGACATTTGCCATTTCCAGTGATGTCCTCTAGGTTTTTCCCAATGCTTATGCAGTTTCCTTGTAGTGTCATCATGGCTACATGATGGTGAAGATACAGTAAACATTTTATTCCTGTGCATTTTCTGGAAGGTGTATATTTTTCCCTCCTCTTCACAGCACAGGTGCTGAGGTATAAATGGTTGAGAATAAGCTTTTATTCTTACCAGTTGTAAATTATTTTAAATAAGTGTTTTAATGTTTACCTCTAAGGAAGAGTTCAGGGAAAGAGAAAATCTGTATCCTGTGTGTCAATGAAAGCAGTCTTCCAGGTTACTTCAGGGCAAGTGCCATTCTTTTGAGTAACGTGCCACAGCAAATGATGCTGGATGGAAGGAGATCCTCTTTTTGAGTACATGTAGATCACCTGGCACTAATTCTGTCTTCCTCACAGAACGTCATTTCATAAAAGCTGACTGTAGATTAGGTTTAGGACATCATCATTCTCCTCTTTGCAAGCACCTCAGAAATTAAAATCGGATATTATTAAGCAGTTGGTTCAGTTTTTTAATGTGTTGCAATAGCTGCGTATGAGACAGGCCCACCCTTCATGAGGGATAGAGTATCATGTGCTAGTGTTTTCTTCATTACTGCCCTTAAGGATATTCGACTTTAAAACTGGACTTAGGCTTAAGTATCAGACTAAACACCTCCATTCCCTCATCCACCAGACTGCCACAGTTGGAGAGCTGAGCTATCCTGTTCCTGTGAGTGTGTCTGAATAAAACAAGAAACCCCACTTCTCTCATACAGACAGATGATCTTTCTGCTTTGTGTTAGATGAATAACTTTTTCCAAAATGCTAATTAACTATATATGTGTCTCGCCTTTTCCAGACAGCTCAGATTTTGTTCTGGCACTCAAAAAGCATAAATGAAGAAGACTTTTAAGAACCCTCTGAGCAGCATTGATTAGTTTGGGTAAAGCATGAAACATGATCACAGTTACATGGGTATGATTTTGCTTAGAAGTGACTCAGTTCAGCTGGTTCATGGTGCTGCAGTGTAAAATGAGGCCCTTTTGGAAACRCATCTGTGTATTAAATGTTTTCCAGATTTGATATATGCTCTCTTACTGTACATTTCCTTAAGAACCATGTAGTAACTACACTGTCAGTAATATACTGCAGTGGTTTTCGGTCATCAGTCTGTGATCTACTTCTAAAGATTTACCTAAAAGAACCTTCAGTAAGTTCCCACTTGGTATGGACAAAATTTGCAAAAATTGCAGTAGATTTCAATCACTGTAGTACATATGAATATTTAAAGCTGGTTTTGTCAGACTTATTATTTTCTCTTTGCAAAGGCTTATTTAAATTTTCTTTCTCCTTGACAAGATAAGTTTATTATACCATTTCATGTTCCTGACGTTCAAAATATGACATATATTTGCACTGTCCCACTCTGAAGTTGGCTTTGAATATTTGTGTACAAACACTGTTATTTATTACCATAGCTGCTACCCCTGAAATAAACATGGTGCAGCAGGAGTATTTAATTTCTTTCACTAGTTTCATTTATGGCATCCCAGACACCCCAGACCTGTGTAGATTCTTCTGATGACAGACATCACAGGATTCCAGTGGTAAAAACTGGTTTTACGTCTAAGTCAGTCTTGCTACATCACTTGCTATATATCAATTCTCTAATAATTTGCAAGGCTGTCTGTGTTTAGCTGTACTGCAATCTTATTAATCATTCCTGGTGACATTGAAAAATCTGTAACAAAAATACTTGTACTTTAACAAGTTCAATTAGCATTTGTTTTGCTTTAGCCTCAGTCTCTGCAGCCAATGGAGAGCTTTATCTTATTTTTCATTTTGAGATAAGCAAATATCTGAAAAAAAATCCAGCAACCTCCCACATGCCAGTCGCCTTTCTTTACAGCCTATTCAGCTAGAGAGCTATGTAGGGCTTTCTGCTTGGCATCCATACCCCAGCAACTTTGACATTGCCTCCAAGGAAAATGAGCAACCACCACACTAGGCAACCAAGGCACATTGCTACAGAGGACAAAGCACACATTGCCAACAAAGCTTTTCCTTTGTTGTTGCTACTGCATCATCCATGTGCTATTTGTGTATGGAGATTCCAGTGAGTAAAAGGCAGAAACAGTAGGTCTCATTCTGTCATTTTCTCATTCTAAAGGTGTAAACATAGGTACAGTGTTATAAAATCTTTAAAGACATCTGAAGGTTTACTTCTACATGGAGAATTTACAAGGGCATGTAGTGACAGGACAAGGGGGAATGGCTTCACACTGAAAAAGACTGTGTTTAGATTAGATATTAGGAAGAAATTATTTATTGTGGGGGTTGTAAGACACTGGAAAAGGCTGTCACAAGATGTTGTAGATGCCCCTACCTCTGAAAGTGTTCAAGGCCAGGTTGGATGGGGCTTTGAGCAAACTGATCTAGTGAAAGGTGTCTCTGCCCATGGCAGGGGGCTTGGGACTAGATGATCTTTAAGGTCACTTCCAACCCAAACCGTTCTGTCATTCTACGATTCAACCCATCAGCCACTCACACCCAGAAGTAATAGCCCTCATACTGCTGCCTTCTAAACTTCACTTCTTATTTGGGCATAACAATAAGATATATAAATATGAATTATTATAAATTAGGATGGTTATAAAAACAGTGTGCTTTAAGAAATTTAAGAAGGTAATTAGAAAGGTCTGAAAAGGCAARTTTACTTTCTTATCCTTCCTCTGTCTATGAATAACCCCAAATAGTTAGATAGAAAGATAGATAGGGAAGATGAAAGAGCAAAATTAATTTGAAGACCCCCACATTCCATGCACGTGAACATACGGTGATGGTGCCATTCTTCTAGATCTGAAACTTTTTTCTTTTTGAAGACTGTGACATTTTACTAATATCTAGAACATTGTGGATCAAAACTTTTCAGTTTCAGTTTACTGTTTTACACAGAAAGAAAATATTTGCACTTTTTATAGGATAAATTGTTTAACATTCAAATAAGTTTTAATATAAAAATTCCAGCAAGGTCTGCATAAAGTAATAAAAAATCAAGTAAAAGATATTTATTTTCAAGCATTTCAAACTCTTKAACAATATTTCAAATATTAAGAAACACCCAAGTATTTTAAATCTTAATTGTCCATTTTTCTCAGTTAAAGTCATTATTGCTTCCAAATAATAATTTAATAATTATTTTTAAATTATTTTATAAACTTCTTTTGATAAAATTACCATCTCTATGAATTCTTTTAAAGTGGAAGCAAATATTCCTGAAAATACAGTAACGACTGCATTCACTAAGTATGAACTATATTTTTTACCACAAATTCCTTTCGATTTCATCATAACCATTGCTTACATTATGAGGGGAGACGATTTTACACAGCAAACACAATCCCCTCCTCAAGGTGACTGCAGCATGGTGTGGTGGAAGCACACCATCTCCTGGCACTAAAAGGTAACTTCTTAAAAGCATGTGAAAGAAATTCTGTGGCACTCGAGAAATCAGGAAGACTCCTCATATGCATCAGGATTTTTTTTTCCTTAAGGCATTCCAAAGTGCTTCTTTTTTCTTTTCCACAGAAGATTGTATATGAAGAAAATAGCCTCAGTTTTTCTACACCATTACTAACAGTATACTTTCAGCTGACAGACTTAAAAAGACTAAACCTCGCATTGCTCAAATAACTGGAAGTCAGAATAGATGGCTGGTAATTCTGTGCTGAAACTTCTAATAGGAAATTGAGGGGGGAGTGCCTTTTATTTTTTTGTATTTTAGCGGTTTTTCAACCATATTATGGAAAGTAACACTGAGCATGATTCTTTACAAACCATTTTGCAAAATGATTATTAACTTCATTTACCATGAAAGAGAAAGAAATTGTGCCAAAACTTATAGCTAAACACTATATTTAGAGGATTGCAAAACTGTAATTAAACCATGGTACACCGATGGCCTTTGCAGAGAATTCTAATGCAACAGAAGTAGCTGCTGCTGAAGCCAACCAGCCCAGGCTGCTGACAAACACAGTTCATTTCTGTGAGCCTGTTATAGGCTAATGCTGCCACTTCCTGCTTTCTCCATCAGGCCCATATTTTCACCAGCYTTCCTTTTGTAACCTACTTCCTTAAACAAGCATTTTCTACTTCCTTTGACATACCTCACCAAATACAAACCAGGCAGGCTTTGATTTTCCAAACCTTATGCCTATTCCTATGTGCTTGGACAATCTGTCAGTATTCCTGCCATGCTGCCAACAGCTAACAATGGAATAGGTCAGGAAATGTGGTGTGGAGCTGGACAGAAGGGGCCTTAGGACTTGGGATGAGAGACAGTGCGGTAGGCGAATGTGCTCTGCTCTGTGTCATAGAATCGTGGAATGGTTTGGGTTAGAAGGGACCTCTATAGGTCATCTAGGGCAACCTCCTTGCCGTACACAGGGGCATTTTTCACTAGATCAGGTTGCTCTAAGCCTCATCCAGTATGACCTTGAACAGGTCCAGGAATAAGAAACCACAAGTTCTCTGGGCAGTGTCTCACCACCCTCACCCTAACAAATGCCCCCTTCTGTCCAATCTAAACCAACCCTCTTTCGGTTTAAAACCACTGCCCCTGGTTCTGTTTATACAAAACTTGGTAGGAGGTCTCTCTCCATCTTCTTTATAAGCCCCCTTCATGTACTGAAAGGCCACAATAAGGTCCCCAGAGCCTTCTCTTCTCCAGATGGAACAACTCCAACTGTTGGAGTTGTCATTTCTGTTATGAGAGTTTTTTATCACCAGCCCCTTTATTCCTGTTTATGTGGATCCTTTTCCAAAACCCATTCTTCGTGTTGCAGTGAACAGATGTTTCCTACTGTCAACATTACCTCTAAGAGAGACACAGCAACAAGTGAAGGCAATGCAAAATTAGAAAAAGAAAGAAATCTGATCAAAATTGTCATGGAAACAGAAGAACTCACCAATAAGAGCAACTTAATAATATAGCTACATATCATAAAAACGCTTTGGCCTCCTGCTGTAGCTTCAAAGGGAGGGAAAGGAGAACGGTCCCTGTTTTGCACCAGAGGTGTGCATTTATACTGAGTATTTTTGTGTGTGTGACAGCATGTTCTTGTGTGTTTTTCTGAGTGAGTGGGAATGTCAGCACATTCATGTGCACTGGTGGTGTGTGTGAGAGCGTGAATCAGTGTATGTGAGTGAGAGTGTTTATTCATGTTATTGCTAGAGTGTCMGTATGTGTGGGGGTGTGAGCGTGTTTATGTAAAGCAAAGTGACGAGTCCTGCACTTGGTACCAACAACCCCATGCAGAGCTGCAGGCTGGGGAAGGGTGGCTGGAGAGTGACCTGACAGAAAAGCACCTGGGGGTGCTGTTTGACAGCTTGCTGAACATGAGCTGGCAGTGTGTCCAGTTGGCCAAGAAGGCCAGTGGCATAAGTAGCATAACGCAGACTTTCTCTCAGCCATGTTCTTATATCTACTGCAGGAACCTCACCTGCTTCCACAGTGTGCAGAGGTTTCGCTTGGGCAGGGCCGATCAACTGGCAGATCCTGTAGTGTTAACCAAACAAATGTCTTCTGCTAAATTTGTATCCCAGTGCCTGAATGTCCCAGCATACATCAACAATTCATTGTATTGTTCAGTTATCCCAGAGGCTGGTGTATGACAGGGGATGTGATACACCCAGTCAATGCCATGTTCCTTGGCCCAGGTATCTATGAGGTTGTTTTGGAAACGAGTCACATTGTCTGATTCAGTTCTTTTGGGGCCACAATGTCACCACAGCAGTTGTTTTTCAATGCCCGAGATAGTGTTCTGGCCAGCAGCATGGGTCACAGAGTATGTGTCCAGCCATCCAGTAGCTGCTTCCACCTTTGTAAGCACCTGGGAAGTTTGTGGTAGTGTGATATAATCAACCTGCCAGGTTTTCTCATATTGGTATTTCAGATATCATCCTCTGTGCCAAAAAGGCTTCAGCCACTTGGCTTCTTTACTGTGGTGCTATAAATAGCTCACCTTCATGTTCTCAGTCCAGATCCATCTGAGCCACTTCAGTTGTAGTACCCTGGTTGTCCTGGTTTTGGTTGAGACAGAGTTCTTTTTCTTCTTGGTAGCTGATATAGTGCTTGGGTTTTTTGATTTAGTATGAAAATAGTGTTGACAAAACACTGATGTTTTGGCTGTTGCTAAGCAGTTCTTACCCGAAGTCAAGGACTTTTCAGTTTCCCATGCTCCATCAGTGAGGAGCTGCACAAGAAGCTGGGAGGAAGCATGACTGGACAGCTGACCTGAACTGGCCAAAGGGATATTCCATACAATAGAACGTCATGCTCAGTATTGAAACTATCTTTATAGTTACCCAGAAGGGTCTGATTGCTGCTTGAGGATGGGGTGGGCATCTCTCAGTGGGTGGTGAGGAACTGTATTGTCCATCACTTCTTTCTCTTGTGTTCTGTTTCTCCATCTCCTTATCATTGCAGTTGTTGTTGTATTAGCATAATCATTATTAGTATATCATTATTATTATTACTATTATTATATTTTGTCTCAAATCTTTTTTTTCTTATCTCAACCCACAAGGTTTACCTTTTCTTTCTGATTCTCCTCCCCACTGAGGGAGGTGGTGGGGGAAAGAGCAAGAGGCTGCATGGTACGTAGTTGCCAGCTGGTTAAACCATGACAGTCCTTGTTTGGCGCCCAACATGAGGCAGGAAGAGTTGAAACAATGATAGATTTGACCACAGTTTGTTACAACGAAGTTGTTATAAACATTTATTTTATTAGTTTAATAGTCGCTGGTCATTATGTTGCTTTGTTTTCTCTCAGGGTTGCTGTGTGTGTGCTCAGAAGTGCGTTACATAACCGTGTCGTTGCCGGACGTGTTCGCTGAGGCGGTGTGTGTCCCGCGGAGGCTGGGCTGCGATTACCGGCGCTGTCGGCGGTGTTGGGTTGCGCTGCGGCCGAGCCGCGGCTCCCGAACCGAGCGGCGCTGCCGCCTTCTCCGTGCTGCCGGCGCCACCCGGTGGGCACTGCCCGTAACTGCACCCCCGCCTTCCCTCCGGAGTCAGGAGAGAGCGCTTGCAGCATTTTCTTCTTCCGTCCTCCCTCCCTTCCTCCCGAATTCTCCGGAAGCCCTCCAGCCCTGTAGGTTGGTTGCAGTAGTATTTGAGAATTTTAAAGATTTTGACTATAGATTCACAGAATGGCCTGAGTTGGAAGGGACCTTAAAGATCATCCAGTTCTAACCCCACTGCTGCAGGCAGTAACACCTTTCTCTAGATCAGGTTGCTTAGGGCCCCATCCAACTTGGCCTTGAACACTTCCAGGGATGGAGTACCCACAACTTCTCTGGCAAACCTGTTTGAGTGCTTCACCACCCTCCAAGAAACTAATTTCTTCGTAACATGTGATCTAAACCTGCCCTCTTTGGGTTTAAAACCATTGCCCCTTGTCCTATCACTATCTGTCTGTATAAAAAGTCGATTTCCATATTGCTTGTTAGCCCCCATAAGGTCCCCAAAACCTTCTCTGTGGTGAACAACCCCAGCTCTCTCAGCCTGTCTTCGTATGAGAGGTGCTCCATTCGTCTGAATATCCTCTGAATAACTCTGAAACCAACCTTTTGTTGTGAATCAGAATGGGCTTGCATATAGTGGAAGTCTAGTTTAGGGTTAAGTGATGATTGGCAAGCATCCCAAACCCCATGAAAAGCGCTGCCGTTTGAAAGAGGAATAGAGGGACTCAAACTCCAACAGGCACTGCAGCTACTCACACAACATTGCAGTTACTTCAATCCCTGCAACAACCACTGCAGCCAAACTCCATCACCAGGCGCTGTGGCCACTCGTGTCCCTGTGACAGGCACTGCAGCTATTCAAATGCCAGTGACAGGCACTGGGGCTATTCACTTTAACCTCTGCGACCAGCATGATGGCTACTCATCTCATAATCCTGGTGACAGATGCTACAGCCAGTCTGACTTCAACAGCGGGAAGTGCAGATGAACCAGAAAACCTGTGCTGGTAATAGTTGCTCCTATGCACAAGAAGAACTGCACACGAAAATCATCTCATCCCATAAAGAAGGACAAGGAGGGTGAAGAGGGCAAAGCAGGGCCATCACAGGAACATGAGGACAACTCAGAACAAGAGTTTATCACCACTCAATCCCAGTCACTGAGTGAACTGCATTAGCGTGCAAGCATATGGATGGAGGCACATATCACTATTGAAATTCTGGTCCTTTCTGTCTACCCTACTATGTTAGAAAGAATGTGTATATGTAGCTACATCACACGGGCAAGCTGTGAGTTTCCCCTGTCTGACTGGACATGTGTTCTGGGATGACAATACACCTATTACGTGTCTTAACTATATTACAATATTATTCCTGACAGTGCCCAAGAGCATTTTACTATGAGACCTATAAAACCCCAAAACAGTAACAACAATAAAAACCATAAAAGATGAAGTCCTCAAGACCCTACAAAGTAAACTTACATAGGTTGTAATAGAAGGTAAGAAGTGAAATAGAAGCAGTGAATGGTCTGTGATGATATTTGTATAAATATGATAGTTACATAGAAGAGCCTTGTATTACATTGGAAGTTTTAGTGTATAAACATGTGTGCAATATACAGATACCTGCTTTATTACAGAATGAAAATATGTAATATATAAGGTTGTCTCTGTGAAAAATGGAGATTCTTCTTATTAAATTGTATTAGATTCATTCAAGGTGTCGGAGTAACTGGCAGAAATTTGTTTCACCTTCTAATATCTTGGACCACAACCATTCAGGCTTCCATGGGAAAAGTTACAGAAGCTATAGTCAGCCTGTGTGGTATAAAGGAAGGTGGCAGAGGATTACAAATAATTGTTTTGCTAGTAGAGGTGTCTTTGGGAGCTTGTTACAGACAGCATAGAAGTTTTAAATGGAAACTCAGATGTCAGTTGTACCCCACTGCTGCCTGAGTTCAGTCATTCAAAGCAAAGTAACCACCCTTCCATGTGTTGTCTGTCTTTCCTTCTTTCTGTCTCTCTCTCTCTCTGTCTCTCTTTCCTTTCCTTTTCAAGCAGTTATGTATATATCAACAGAGGTAATATTCTCCTTATGGAAGGAGTTTATAGAAGATTATAGAAGTCTTAGGCACATACTCAGAAGGCTGCTGCTCACAAGTCTCAGAGAATGATTCAGATTACCTACACATCATCTAACCTCTCAAGGAAATCCAAACAATCAGTGTGTGTTTCCATTTTTGCCAAGCAATTTTCTGTGCTGTCAGATGACTTTGGTCAGTATAAATGGTCAGGGCAGGAACCTGCACGTAGGCATGATCTAACTCTTCAGAAGAGCGGGATGGAGTGGGATGGGAACTTAGCTAAAAAATGGAAACTTTTTTTCCAGATCTTGCTCCCATGATTTTTGGTGGATTTTTTTTTTTAAATTTATCTATTTTCGTAGTAAAGCCCATGAATAAAGTTTATAAAGAGCACTTTCAACAGGAATAATGGTTGTGGATTTTCCTTTTAGGCATCCCAGCTTTTACAAGAGAGATGGATGTTAACTCTCTTCAGAATAGCTTATACTTTGCTACAAAAAGCGCCRTGATCAGTCAGTCCAGAAAAACTGCTGCAGATGACCTTAAATGGAAAAGAAACAGTCTCCTCCTTCCTGTACTTGCCTGCACAAGAGGGTGCTTTATTCAGACTCCTGAGGCTCTTCTGCTGCCCGTGGTCATACACCCTTTTTTGGTGTAGGTTTACAGCTTGTTTTTCTTTGTTGGCTCATCCCAYCCAGGAGTGCACAGTCCTTGTGTTGTCCCACAGAGGTGGCCATGTCACGTGTGCTGCTCTAGAAGGCACCTGCCTCTTAAGCATTGTATCATCTCTCCTTCTGTGGACCTCTCACATCGATGCAGGCCGTGTGTGCATCCATGGCAGTTTGCACGGATACAGTTTTTTAGGAATAGTCATATGTAAGTTAAATGCTTAATAACAGGCAAAGGGGTCTCTTGTCCTATCTTCATTCTAATGAGGTGAAGGTAGTCATACATTAATGTGCATAAATATATATGTACATACCAGAATTTATAGAGATAACTCCAAATATTACTATTTTTTTCCCCATGGGAAAGAAGCGACAAATAGATTTAGAACAGTTTTTAGTCATTGAGACTGCCTGACTAAAATTTATGATGGAAAGAGTGAAAGAAAAAGAAACGAAAAAGAGTATTCCACAAGCAATGAGATCAATACAGGATAGACAGATCTGAAAAAAAATTCCCAAAAAACAACATGGATTTTTTTCGAACAACTTATGGAATACACAAAACAGATTTTTATTTTGATAGCTGGTGGAAGTAAGACACATATCTAGAATGTCCTTGAAAACCGTGCCCTTTAAAACTGCTTAAATCTGTAGGAGGCTGAGATAAACCACAATAGTGTATGAAGGTGTGAAGGTATTATCTGACCCAGTGTCCTGCTGCTTTATGATTATTTTTCCATCACTGTAGCTATTCTTGCAGACACCAAGAGCTATAGGTGCTATTGCAACTACAGAGAATTGTTAAAAATTGATCATACTTCATTTCAAACTGTTCTCTGATGCTGATACTAAATACATCTACATAAGCAGAGGATATTAAGAAAAATCACGTTGAGAATTTAATAAAAGATTTTAATAGCATGTTAATTTATAAGATAACATATCGAATAACCACAAGCCATCAGTGTCAGTAAATACAGACTAGATAAGACACTCACAGGTAGTCACAGGTTTTTAATGTTTTTTAAACTCAGGTAGAGTGAGTGCTTTTATGGTAATATATTTTATCAAAGATTTTCAAGATGAAGTGTGGTATTTCTTATTAACTAGCAATTAATGCTAATGGTTATTAATAATTGAATATTATATAAAACTTCAGTAAAATAAATGGTGTAACAACTTCTAGTACTTTATATTGATTGCCCTTTGTTATTACATTTCACAAGTCAGCTTAAAACTATCTTCAGTAATTTTCTGAATTTCTGACTTCAGCATTTCCAAAGCCATGACACATTTTCACTTCGAGCCTACTAATTTTGTCACCACTGAAAAAAAAAACAATGGAGGGAAAAAAAGGAGAACACTGACCTTGAAAGATGGCATTGAAAATAGTTCTTGTTAAATCAAAGTCCTTTACAAGAGCATTTTTGCATTACAAGCTTGCACTTGTGTTTCGGAACTGAGGATTGACTTCAGAGTAGATCCTCTTGCCTATTTAAAATCACAAGTCACGTAAATCATCCATTTCGATTAGAACAGTTGAGCACCGGAGTGGCTCCAGCACCGCAGAAAAGAGATGTGCAGGTTCATCACAGGGATATTGTTTACGCTCTCAGGGGATGCAACTTTACTCCAGAAATCAATGATGGGAACATTCCTAATGAAATCACAAAGAAACAGCTTTGACAGTCTGCATAGAACAAAAACATGGATTAGGAGGCCTGAAATATTTTTAGATCAATGGCATTCTGAAACCAAGGTTGTTACAGACTTCTGCAGGCATAGCTATGTTGGTCAAAGGTGTGAAATGCATTTTTGTCAGTGTGTTGTGGGAAAGATATGGCCAAAACAACTTTAAATGCTACAAGTGATTTTTTTTTTAGCAAAGTGCATCTTCAGCAGAACTGATTTTCTGGTACCATATTCCACTGTGCCACTGAAGTGCTCTGAAAATGGATGTGGTCTCATGGTTTTCACTCATGAATGTATTGTGTCTTCTAACATCTCACTTCAACATCAGTAGGCTTGGAGGGTGGTGACCAGAAAAACATATCAAAATACCCCTGGAATTTTTCTTGTACTTTATATGTTGTGATCTGGAATCCAAACACTATAGCATCTTATAAAAATGCTGAGTACTAGAATTTGCTCTCTCAGTGCCAATTACCTATCAGTTTATGAAGTCAAAGATTTGATTCCTTTTCCCTCATGTGTACATTTTATTTTAATATGTCCGATTTTCCTTCTCATGCCCTCCCTCTTAGCTTTTGGTGGTTTGTAATTAAGTACTGTAATGTTCCCTTTCTGAGGGCCAGGGAAGTAAATTCTACTGCAATTGTAGCTTGAGGAAGGTCACTACTACAGAATATACCCACAAATGTTTAGCTATTGAGTCATTAAGAAATACCTTTGAAATTGTGAATTCGCTTTTATTTTCTTGTTACAGAAGTTTAAGTAGTGATTTTACAGGTGGCATTGTATGAAGTAGATTTTCAGAAGTAGAACTAGAATCCCCTTCTTTCATTTTTAAAAGAAACATGTCTCTAATGCTTGATGAAATACTTCTAGAGAAAACATATAAAATTTCCTTGTATTTTACATGCCACATATTTACTAACTATAGCACTCGTTTAAAAGTCTGTTTTCGGTTTTACCTTGGAATTTACCAGTTGGGGTTTACCAATGAAGCAGATCAGATTTCCCACAAACTGCAGATTTCCTTCCTTCCTTCCTTCCTTCCTTCCTTCCTTCCTTCCTTCCTTCCTTCCTTCCTTCCTTCCTTCCCATATTGTATTAGCAGGAATTGCCCAGTTTCAAAATCTATTTTCTATTATTAATGCACACTCTAACTCACTGCACACCTTATTTCAGGCTGTTTTTTTTAATATAGACAGCTGGGTAATTATTGAATCCTAATACATTTTGCTGCCGTAAGTGCTTTGACAACCTATTTCACTGTAAAAAATGATTTTATCTGTCATTAAGAACTTCTGAATGCTTTTATGTCTTCTGCTAAAATCTTGGTGATTTTTTTTAACACAGTGTTTTTTTCAAGTGTTTTCACCACTAGAGGGTAGAAAAAATACAGCATTGGCCAGCAGGTAAAAGTCACTTGCTCTGCAAAGAAAATAACTGCTTACTGCTGTTAGTATTCGGAGGCTCCTCCATCATTCCTTTCAACAGGACTGTTCCGACAGACTAAATGTAACAGAATACAGCTTCCAGACAAGAGGTGAATCAAAACCAGATAATTACCTCGATTGCTTGCACAGAGTCCTCTGCCATCCTGCATTTCAATGTCAGGGTTCACTTTGACCTGAGTGTTGAGTTTGCAACTCTGAGCCCAGGTATTCTCTAAGGCTGGAGAGCTGAAGATGAACTATGTGTTAGGTAGCTTAAACTACTTACAAAAGTACACAAGTACTTTAATAAACCTGCTTTTATAATGCTGATAGGATTCTTGATGGGTACTTGTCTTCCGAATCTCTGCTTTGCAATCCATAAGTCTTGTGATCGTGATAGCCATTTTCATGATGTTTTAAAATTATCTGAGAGAATTTATCTGTATGCAAGATATCGCAGCATCTCAGAATAGGTAGGTGTTTAAAATACAATTAAGTTGCTTTCTAACCATCTTGCAATATGATTAAAATATGGTATATAATTAAAATATGGAATGTGGAACAGTGTGTGGTGTGCAGCATCTCAGGGTTAAACTCAACTTTTTGGTAAAAGTTATCTGAAGGTTTATGCACTGTAATTAAAACATTTGTAAATTATAATCTGGATAATTAAATTCTAAGACAACTTATTTTGAGTGCATACAGTGGAAACAAAATGCATGAAATGGAGGATGGTTATATAGTATATCTTTTGGCATGCAGAAGATCTTTCTAACATAACCCAATAAAATTTATCCTGTACTGAAAACATCCACTGGTCACAAAATTTTGTTGCAGACAGCTCAGATAGGTTTACCAGATCCCTTAACTCTTCAGAGATATACACAGTGTTCAGGGCTTTAGGTGGCATTCCTGGACTTGAGTGTTCTGTATGATTTGTTCTATATTTGTTTTTTTCTTGTCTGTTTTCTTCTATGGGGTAAAAAACCTTCTCAGAAAAAAACATTTTCCTCTCCCAACAAGTCATTAATCACTAGCTGACTTCTTAGCCAAGAAGTGTTAGAAGCCAGTGAATCCTATTTTAGAAGCACTCTTGTAATTAAAAGATAGAAAAAGAATTCCTCAAATTATATGTAAAGTGAAGAGAATAAGAAGAAAAGCACATATTTTCAAAAAGCTGAATTTATATATATTCAGAACAGATTTTGACTTCCTTAGAGTTTGCTAAAAGCATTAGATGGAAAAACCCACTTTATTTGAAAAACATCTGCTGTAAAGAATTCCTCCTTGAAACAGTCACCTTTCATTGCCTGCTGCCATACACATCAAGAGCTTTGCTTCGGCTCAGGCTGAGGCAAAGAAAAACAAAATGAGGACAGACACAAGCCTGGTGTGAATGAATGACCTGAACCCTGTTTATTCCACATTTCTATCATGGAATCATTTTGGTTGGAAAAGACCTCCAAGATCACCAAGTCCAACCATTAGCCCAGCACTGCCAAGTCCACCGTGAAACCATGTCCCTAAGCACAACATTTACACATCTTTTAAATACTTCCAGGGATGGGGACTTACACACTTCCCAGGGCAGCCTGTTCCACCCTTTTGGTGAACAATTTTTTGCTAATATAAACTCTAAACTTCCTCCTTGGCACAGGCTGTTTGATAAGAGTGAGGGGGAAGCTGAACAGCCCAAATCTTTGTGTGGAGCACCAGCTGTGTGAGGAGCACTACCTATAGCCGGAAGACTACCTATAGCCAGAGCACCACCTATACCCGGAGCACCACCTATAGTCCTCTCACTTACTGCCCTGGCTGTCTGTCCTCTGGAGAAGAAAGGGTCACTTTAACCTACCGCAGCTGTGGGGAAAGGCTTATTCCCACCTACTGGGTGCAGTCAGCRGAACTGACACCAGCCCTGTTGCTGAAGCAGAGCCAGAGGAAAGCAGTTGCTCTGTGCCCTGTGTGCTAACTGCTGCTAGAAATGCAGCAAAGGAGCATGGCACTGAGGCTATTTGGGAAGGGAYGCAAGAGTCTTTCTGGCTTTCTTGCCATCTGAGCCTGTGGAAAAGTGAACAGACCCAGAGAAAATGGATGATTTGCTCTATGCTGTTCTTGTCGAAGGGATGTGTTCCCTGSAGGCACCATTCAGGTGTTTGGCATCCAGCTCACCGAGTACATGTTAGTCTATGCTTCAATTTCCTCATTAGTGTTATATTCTTGACTTTGTCATCCTTGTGGGCTGAGGCCTCTAGAAGACACCTCCTCTAATTCTCTGTACTGCAGCTGATGAACGGATCCATGTGCAGTGTGGGTGGTGGAAGTGGGAAAAGTGCCCTTTCCTGAACACGCACAAAAACTGTGTGRGATACTAGTGGACCAACAACTCTCAGGCACAGCTCATCTATGATGTTTTTGTGAAGTGGGCAGCTTAGTTATGGCCCAGACTGGTTGAGATAATTCTGCAGAGATATCATACCTTCTGTCTGTCTGGAACTGAATGCTGTATTTACTATATACTTGAACAGATGTCAAAGGAAATCTTTAGCCTGATGCTATGCTTTTAAGATAAATACTGATAATAGCAGGGTAGTTTCAAAAAAGTAGGAGGGTARTGATGTGATGGTGATGTTCAAAAGGCACAGGAAGACTGACCTAAGGAATCCTAAAGTTTTCCTTGGCAAAGGAAAGGAAGGTCATAACTGTTGGATTACAATCTACCTATGGCTTTGAAAGGCTTAATATAATGTAGAATGAATTCCAATTTTAGAAGTAAATACTCCACAACACCAGGAAAACATATATTAAATGGACTAAGAATAGACTACCTGGAATATTATGAATAAGGTAGTCTTTGGTGAGCAAATGTTATTCTAAGGCCTGTTTATCTGCCTAAGATCTGCCTTAGATCTAGCACAATTGAAATTGTCTTTGTGACTTGGAGCAAAAAATTACAGCTGAACACATGTGCTCCAAGGACTGAAGAAAACTAAGTAATCATCAAGACAACTCAGTCTTACACTGAATTTGGATTGCTTTATAAGCTGTGTCCTTTCTACAAAGGGCAGGGCATTCACATACTGGACTGAATAAGGCAAGCTGTCAAGTAGGGAGCATATCCCAGAAACAATGACTGTGAAAAGGGACTCGTGACAGTGTCCTTCTAGTTTGTCATGAACTGCCAGAATGATAGTCTAGAGAAAGGATTATGTAATCATTGAGTTTATGCACAAAAAGAGAGAGTAGTGGAGTGCTAGAAAGCTGTTCTGATACTTTTTCAAAGGACTTTGAGAAACAGGAGAGGAGCAGAAAAATAATTTTGGGATCACAGAAGACAATTTACAGTGGGTTGCTTCAAAAGGCTTGATTAAAAAATGTACCAAGAGGTGACTTTTCATAAGTGTGCAGGTTTCTTGGGCGGAAGGGGGAGGATAATGAATACTAGAGTCACTAATCTACRCATGCTGAAAGAGTTAATAAATATCAATGGCGGTCAGCAGAATCCGGATAGATAGCCACAAACAGGAAATAAGCCACCATTTTGATCTCAGATTGGAACAAACTATTGAAGAAGACTTTTGCAGACCTCTCTCTTAACTCRTTCAGCTCAAGCTTGGATGTCTTTCTGGTTTAATACTGAAAYAAGTGGATGAAACCTAAGGTCTTTTGGTATCTTGCAGGTCAGATTAGATGATTTAGTGATCCCTATTGACACACAGCTCTATGAGTCTCTGAAAAGGCCGTTACCCAACATGTTTGAGCAGTTCAGCGTAGACAAGAGTCTAGACTGAAGCATACACCAGGAATCAGTGCTTTTAAGCTGGTTTGTAGGATTTTTTCATTATACAATAAAACTCACTGGTGCAGTGTAGGAGAAAAGCCAAACTGGCCTTAATGTAGGAATGACCTTCTTGGACCATTTGTCCTTGGCAAGCTTATAATAATGCCTAAATAACAAGTAGGGTGTTGTCTAGTCAGGGAGCAATTGAAAGCTACTGATGCTTTTCTGAAATAGTCTTTATTTTGTTCTTCCAACTTACTGTACTTTTTTCAGTCAAGTTCCTGAGCATATGAAAAAACAATTATGGCATATTTCTCATGCTAATACAAAATGTTCACTAGTAAAACAGTGTATATTTTGTTCTCCATTCATAAAATCTACTCCTTTCCCATGATTGATTTTGCAGATTAGCAAAAATACCTGCAGTTCTGGTTGCAAACAAATTTCTCATTTCTTTATTGGTCTTTCTTTTATATTAATACATGAATTTTAATSGTCTAGTGTAGAAAAACAGTGGCTTTTTGGAAGGGTGTCCTATAACTGTGCATGTGTGACTTTGTATGAACTATAAATCCTGTTACATTCTTTATCTTTTAAAAATTATTTTGGCTGTCGCATTAAGGGGCTACTCAAGAACAGGACATACTGACTTTATAAAGAGCAGTTCTTAGTTTTTACAAGATGCAGTCAGGTCTGCTGAATACCCAAATTCTGAGGGCCTAGGACTTTCTCAATAAGATCTTTTTGTGGAATGCAATGTTTTTCAGGGGTTATAAGTCTAAATCCTCCATTTATTTTCGGTGTAAGTACTAGACTTATGTGTGTAAATAGAGAAATTGACATAACCTTTCTGCCTTTCAACCATCTGCAGATATAAAATGTAAGCACAGTTAGAGCTTTATGTATTGTGCTGGTGTAAAGACATTATACAAAGAGACTCCATATTTCTTATGCTAATCCAGTTCTTATACTAATCCATATTTGCCCAGATTTGTGACTTTACTTAGGAATCTAACTTTCTGTGGATAAAATCATTCTCTGGCTTTCCTCCAGATTCTTGACTCCCCTAACCAGCATTTCTTTCTGCAAGTTTCATGCAGTATATTCCTTAGGCAAATCTGAGTGCACAAACAGAAACACAGACTGATGCCAGTGAGCCATTACAGTCTGTCTGACATGGCTGAGCCATTTCACATGACTGCAAGTATCTGATGGGTTATTATTGCAGACCCCAAACAATCCTCAAATTTAATGCTTGYAGATTTTAATGTCTGATTCTTTTCAGGCACATGACTGCATAAACAGTTCAGTTGTCAGAGGTCAGGAGCTTTTGCACCTCCAGTTGATGTTAATGTGGCAAAGCAAACTTTGCGTAGTTTCAAAACAAGCCTCCAGTTTCTTTGCCATGCTGTTTACAGCAGCAACATTTGCAAATGCTGATTCTTCCACTTTTAGAAGCAGCAGTTTCTATCACAGCAATGATGTTATGAAGCAAAATTTTCACAGAAATTTCAGTAAATGATTTAGTTGGCTGGGGAATCATCTAAATGGTGTAAGTGATTTAAACACTGTCCTCAAATAAGATTTGGTGAGAAAATAATGGTCCCCCACACACATGAGGTTTCTCTATTCCAACCAATGTTTTTCCAGGTGCTTTGCTGTTTATTAACACTATTGAGCTGTAGCTCTCAGATCCTTGTGTTGTTTTGTTTTTGTTTTTTCTTTTTCCTCCCAAGAATTCCTCCAGATGTCTTTACAGCCTGTCAAGCATATAGGTGCATTCTGCAAGGATTCTGAAGACTGGCAGTGGGCACAAGGTGGAGAGAGGTGGTCGTCGGTTTCTCCATCAAGCTAATGTGGACAAGAGAATGATGAGACGTCTGTCTGTGCTTTGTGAGAATAACCTTATCTGGGTGTACTGCCTTTTCCCTATTTTCAAGAAATTTAGACCTGGAATGGCCCCCGTTGGGTGTTCTAGGACACTAGTTCTCTTTCTTCGAGGTCTTGTTTGTAAGTATCATGAAAATGGAGTCCGTTATTTTGTTCCTCCTAATGCTGGTGCAATATGTTGTGCTTAATTTCTCTGTCACATATGATTATATGAAAAAAAGAGCGAGGATAAATGAGAAGAAGGGGAGAGAGGGCAGTAATTGAGCAACATTTCTTTTTCCTGCCTCCATCCTATCAAGGGATGTGTTTTCTTCCCTGTTAGGCATATTTTACTTCTCTCCATACGGTAGAATTTATGTTCACCCGTTAAGAAAAATATATATATGACCTAGAGGTATAAATGGCAGCAAGTCAGGAATAATTTAGTCATGAGATCATATGTGAAGGGAAGTACATTGCCACTGGAAAGTGTTCTGCTAGTATTATGAAAACACTAGTGTATTTGTATTAAAAAATGCATTATTGTGATAATGCAGAATAGTTCATATGTTAGTGAGCATAAGGATGAGAAATAACCAAAATTAGGAAGTGACAAGTTACCAACAGATGATGATGATGAAGTTATACTTGGACTAAGGATAAAAATTATTCTGACAGAACATTTCATTTACATGAGTGCTGAATTAATCACTGCCCTGAGCTAATGCACTTACCAGACTTTGCAACAATATGGATAAAACTTAGATTCCTTTGTGTTTTTTTCTTCCTTGCATTTACATGGAAAAATGTATTATGTCACCCTAAACCCTCAGCTCAGCTAGTCTGTGGTGCCAAAGAGCTTACAGAACATTCATCTCACATTCTTCAGGAAGTTATCTACCAAATTTTGCAAGACCTCTTACTGATGAAACTAACATACTGGTTACTTGATAGTTTATTGTCTGTAATTCTAGAAATACTATAAGGAATACTGAAAGAGGTAAAAGATAAGGAACCTAAAATGGGAGATAAGATAACATTAATTGTGTTCTTTAAAACAGTCATGTGAGATGGCAAGGCAGTAGAATATAGCATGGTGTAAGGCCATTTTACAAGAGGAACATTACATGTAATCTGCATTATCTTCTGTGGAAATATGAATTCTAAATATATCATGCTATCCACTTCTGTATTAAAAGTATCTTTAAATCCTTAAAGTAAAGGGTAAAATTCRTTCAGAACCCCATCTGTAACATTGTGTAGAGACTGTCTGCCTTAGCGAAGATCAGGGACCAAGGCATGCCCCATCCACTGCTGGATCTGCAGCATAAGGCAGTTGGTGCTACAACCTCACAGCATACCTGAGGGTTGGTTTTCTTTTTAACTTCAAACCAACTTCAGACTGGTCCCAAAGCCTGAAAGCTGGAACTGCTGGAATACATTAGGTGTGGTCATTTAGTTTATATTTCAGTTTAGATACACTTGAAAGAAATCCAGTTTGTGCATGCCAGCTCCACTAACTCCATTACACAAAATGATGCCCTGTGCATGGGAAAGTGCAGGGGCAACTACTTCAGAAAAGTAGATATATCCACTTAAAGCATAAGCATGACTTGATCTATTTATGGCTACAATATAGGGGAATGTAGTGCTTGCAAGTAGCAAAACCCTATATCCTTTACTGTGCAAGAGGCATATCTTAATCAATGCCCAACTTCATGATTTCAAAGCTACAACATTCTTAAAACCTCTCATGAGTTTACTTAGTAGATAGGGCGTATGTGGAAAAGAAATACATGTTAAGGATTAAAATCTTACGCTGTCAATTCTTCTTTCAGTTACAGAATTGCTTTTTGTAATGATAATTAAAACAAGGAGCCCCAGTAAAATGCACGTCTCTTAAATGGTTTAGAAGTATCTAAAAACCAGCTAAATGCTGAGCTATCCAACTTCAGCCTGAAACTTATGGCAGGTGTGCTTAGGTGGGGCTTGACGAACTCCAGCTTGTCCCTCATGTGCTCCAAGCTGCTGCACGCCCACCTTGGAAGCAGCCGGTTTTCTTGGGTCGGTGCTGGGCTCTGGTGGGGCTCAGTTTAGCTAGTTACAAATCTCTGCTGAACCTCACAGCCTTTGGGTCAAAACTGACTCCAGTTCAGCAGCCTTGGATCATGGGGTGGACAGGGTTTGTTAGGGCTGCTCTGCACCGAGTGGGTAGGTATGTGCCTGGCACAGGCATGCCCAGCTATTGGGTCAGGGCTCTCAATGCCAACAAAAACTTGGTTGGAAAACACAGCGCTGTTAATAGATTAGAGTTTTTTTTCCCTCTGAACAAAGGCTGTGTTGTGGCTGCTTCAAGTCTTAACAGGCTTTACGATGCTCCTGCTCTCCCTCATTCCCAGAAGGATATATATCAATGACGAAGTATTTCCTGCATACACAGTATTTGTAAATAGTCTTGTGATCCTTTAGAGGGAAAAAGGATATTTGAACGACAGCTTTTTAAACTCATCTGTAATTTACTGCTTAGAAGGAAACCCATTTTCCTAATCAGTTTGATGATGTTGTACAAAAAAGAAAGTTATGATAATCAAGGTAGATTACATAATTAAGATTCATTACCTAAGGAGAATTAAAACAATCTCTGTTATTAAATAAGTAGATAAAGAGTTCAAATTAGTTTTTGAACTTACAGTGTTTCTAAGCAGTTCTCTAGGGTTTTTTAAATTTAAATTTCTGTAATTCATTATTTCAACACCAGCGTTTTCATTCAGCTCTTAAAAAATATACATATGATATGACAAGTAACTCTAAAGTCAAAACATCAAATATCTCAAGTTTACAATAAGTTATTTCTTATAGACACATGCAGAATCTCTGTGCAACTATAGAAAACCACAAACAAGTTACACAAGACGATTTTTAGTTACTCTGCAAGAGATCTGAACAAAATGAAAGTGGGAGATAGGTAATTTGAATATTTTTTCACAACAGAACATGCTTATATCTGAGTAACATGTGCCCATAGGTAAAGTATGGTTGAAGGTTTAAATGAAAATAGTTTTGTTCAGGATCAGGATGATGAGGCTGACGAAACCTTATATTGATTTCTCAAGGAAGTCTAGGGCTGACAGAACCTGGTCCTCATGGGTGACTTCAGTTACGCTTGTTGGGAAAACAACACGGCAGTGCACAAGTCATCCATCAGGTTCTTGGAATATGCTGAGGACCGATTCCTGCTACAGATGCTGGAGGTACTGACAAGGAACAATGTATTGCTCAATTTCCTGCTCATGAACCGAGAAGGCTTGACAGCATAACCGCCAATGTTAYCCTTGGATAGAGCTACATCACTACATCGGGGAGTTTAAGATCCTGCTGAGCACTCTGACSACCTGTTGTAGGACAAAGACACAGGATTTCAGAAGAGCCAGCTTCAATATCCTCAGAGCCACCTGTGTGGTGCACCATGAGAAGTAACCATGAGGAAATMTTTTCTCTTCCCATCTACAAATTGGCAGAAAATTATATTTGATAGGAGGTGGATTCATTACTAAATCATCTGAATTTCTAGAACTTACAGTGAAGGTGGTAAAACAAAGAGTGGCATCACTTATAAATCCTTTCTATATATATATCAGGTAGGTAAACATAGAAAAAGAATTCCTGATTTAAGGAGAGTGATCTCTCAGGAATAAACAGTTAAAAGATGGCTTTAGAAGGGTAGCTTCTAGAACAATCTTCCTACAATAACGAGAATTATTATTAATTCAAATATATATTTGCATAATTTTGTTTATTTTAAAAAATAATCATATGACCTATCTGCCCATAAAGGCAGAGAATCACACTCTAGGACCCAGCAAGTTCTTTCCATTGTGCAAAGTTGGTTATTATATTATTAAGACTATCATATATTTTAAATTTATACTCAGAGCTACCAAAAATTCAGAACTGAAAATTTAATTATGAATACTATCTAGCAGCAAAAATTTATCATAATTTCTGTATCATAGGTCTGAGTATGCACCACTGAAGGAAGAAGAAGTTATGAGAACTTAAGGGAAAAGTTTTATCTGTCTGCAGTGTTCTGTTTCTGCAGCATGAAATAACAGAAGGAAGCTCTTCTGCTATCTTGATCTTCTTCATACTGACAGCTGCTACCAGAATTACCTACAGGAGCTAATTGTGGATCACCCTTTGCTGAAGGGTACATGCAAAAACGTATGTACAGTTTGCTCATTTAGTTTTTACCAATGTACATAATTGTCTAGAAAAAAAAAGGGGGCTTGATACCTCTAAAAATGCCCAGCCAATTGCAGATTCGTATGCATTCCCATGGATTTAAAATCAGTTTAAGAATTTTTAATGTGCTTTTAGGCACAGAACACTATTAGCACCATTTTTCTTCTTTCCTTTTTCTCTCCAAAGCAAAGTAGATGGACCCTTATTCCAGGAAGCATACAGAGAATGACTAATTGATTTCCTTGTAGAAATTGCTCTCTGCTGTTGGTTTTCCTCTGTTTGGAAGATAGTGTTGCTGCTGGAGAAGAGTTGCTTCTGGGAAACAGTGAGCTCTAATGTCCTGTGCCTTGGCCTGGAGAGTGAGAGCTGGCCTCAAGCCAAACAAGAGGAAGCTTCCCTGTGTGCAGAGAGATTATTGTTGATGGACAGAATGTGCTACCTAAAGAAGGCTACAATTGCTCATGGCAGTATTGGAGCAAATTAGTAACCTCTTGTGGCTGGGGAAAAATTATACTCAAAAGAGAAATGCTGTAATTTTGAGAAATGATACATTTACAGTTTGTCTTTCCCTGCTGTTTTGTGTGCTATAGCACTGTCTCATGCCAGTGAAACTAAAGCATGGGGTGAGTGAGAGGAATCATTATTCTGCTTTATTTTATGTGTACTCTGCAAATGCTGTACTTGTGATGATATGTGAAGTATGTAAAACTCCGATAAGCAATCAAATAAAGGATGGTGATATTATAATAAAATAAATTTTTAATACTATAATGATGAGTGTTAATGTATTATGACTATTAATACAGTGAAGATTAATGCAAGTGTAATAATAGATGGGATAAAAGAATGCCCATGCTTACTACTACTCATGTAAAATGAGACCACAATCCAATTGCAGCCTTGGCTGATCTCTGATGCTGATAAACACCTGATGTAGAAACTGATGCAGAGGTGGCATCAGCCACAGTTACAGATGTTGTCTTAGAGTGAAAAGGAGGGAGAGTAGATCAGATAAATGACTGTACAAGTTGCAGTATGAAGGAGTGGCACTAAATCTCCACCTCCCAAAGATAACTTTTGATCTAGAAATCAAAGTTTCAAGTCTGTTGAACRGAAAGGGGATGTTGACCTGTGAGTTGTTTCTGCAGGTACAGCAACTGAGGCATTTCTTAAATATCCTAAATGAAAAGTATAGAGCCAAAAATGGGACTTTCATAAATAAATCTAGCTCTTCTAAAGAGAAGTTATATTCTTTTTCTAAGTTGTTTCCAACTTTATAATGAGAGTTTAAGCTTGTGTTTGCTTAGGTATACTTGTATCTTCTTTATCCATGCACTTATGTGATAAAAGAAGAGCTAGGCAAAGGTGAGGAATTAGGTTATTTTGCCTATTTGGAGGGAAAAGATCCAATATAAAATGATGTATGCCTTCAGACCTTGTGGATCTCACATACTTACACATGTATAAATGTCCAGGGGCTATGATCCGTTTCCTGCTAAGCCTGGGGAGCCTGGGTACTGGTTTTGCCAAGTCCTGGAAAGGCACCTCCTCTGTGAGGCCCAAATCAATCCTGCTCCTGGAAGACACAGGTGGCAGTGAGACAGCTAACTCTGGGCAGGCTCCTTGCCTATCACACCTGTGTAGCAGCTGTTATTGCTGGACTCTATATTGGATATAGTTTCTCCAAGTTAAAATTGGATCTCTTACCCGTGGTCCAAGGCAGCTGAAGACTTGGACTATCAAAGCTGTATGCCAATAAATACTATACAGTGAAAGAGTGATTATTTTTTTCCCCTAAGACTTAAAAGGCTATTTTACTACTGCTAATTTGAAGGAAAATTACTTCAAACTGCATCCCTTGGTAAGAGACTTTAGAGGCCATACATTTACAAAATGGCACTGAAGAGAAAGAGACATACTTATTTTTTATCTGAGCTCTGCTCAGGAAAAAAATTATAGATTTCGATAATTGTGTATCATTCACTGAAAAGCTTGTATTTCATATGTGGCTGCACAATTTCATGGTATTTCCCACAGAGACTGTAATAACTGTTTTGTGGGTTGTAGACTTCGACTTTCAACTTTGAATAATGCAATTCTGAATAAAAAATAGGCATTTTTCACTCCATTTGATTCTTCTGAGGTTCTGATGAAAAAAAAAGACAACATTTCAAACTATTTTTAAAGAAAAGATATACAACTTATGAGCCTGGAAAAGTCTACATGGTTCTTATCATCTCATGACATGTAGCATTTTTTTAAAGAATAATAAGCTCTTCACTGTAATACATTGTGGACAACCTGTTTGTTAGTTAAATTCCCTAAGTCTGTTTCACTTTGATTAGGTTTTGAGTCTATTGCACTAGCAATGAAAGAGTTACTTTAGCATTTCCTTTTGCAGCTTTCCATTACAATATATGTGAAATCCAGATGTATTTGTTTTCTTCCAGAGAGTTACCTTGGGATACAAAATCATGGCTAATGAATCTGAATATGTTGGATCAGATCCCAGTCCAGCTCTCCGAGAAACCCAAATTCCATTACCTCAAAAAAAACTGAACCCAAAATACATTAAAAATGCTTTATATGCCAAATAATTATGCTTATTGATCATATCAAAATGTATTGTTTTTGCTTGACAGGAGGAGTCAACACAGTAGAGACAGTGGAATAATAAATATACTGTATATGTAGTCTTTAAACTATTTTTTTCTCCCTTTACTTTTAAGAAATAGTTCAGAAAAAAATAGGCGCTCTGGGACTGAAGATTCTATAAGTTGAATTTTATCCCTTTATGCCCCAGAAAGTTTTTTCTCCCCACTAAGTTCTAGTTCAGACATCTGAAAATAGATCCTTACAGTGGAAAACTTGACTAAATTCTAGCTGGGCTATGACACTGCCAATGTAGTATTCTATTAAAATTAGTTTTAGAAAACATAATGTAAAACAGAGGTGCTGGAGGTAAAGCTAGAGATAATTGTACAGAGGTGACAGCAAACTTACTTCGGAAGCAAATTATACAGAGGTAATAGCAAACTTACTTAACTTCCTTTTTCCTCCACCCGCACAGATAATCTTTACTTGTCTCCATTACTGAATTTTTGTTACTGCTGTTTTGACCATGATGAACAACCCTGTTGCTGGTGCTGTAGCACTAAAGACCCTGTTCAAAGAAGAGCTGCTGAAGAGTCATCTGCTTGCATTTAGGAGAGGCGAAACCTCGGAGCGTGATTAAACTCTAGCACGTACCGAGCTCATAGCGCTGACCCGCTCCTCTGCCTCCCTTCCAGCATCCTTGCGTTTCCAAAGTGTCTAGAAACTGGCTTTTCCAAGTAATATTTTCCAGAGCAGAAGCAATAAATCAGTGAAAAAGGCATACCAAATATCATCTTCAGCAGTTCTGGGGTATACGGTATCCCTTATTACTCGATAGGAAGTGGTTCATGCTCAGCACCTCAGTGTCTTATAAGATAAAAGCAGCTATTTATTTCATACCATATTAAATAGAGTTGAACATTGTTTGTGCAACTGTCCAATCAGCCAGTCACTTCTTTATCTTCCAGTTCCATTCCTGTTTCCCACCTTCCTAGAGGGAACTGTAGGATTTTGCATCTTACTCTAGTTACTAAAGATTTATTATTATCACTTACAGTAAGATAGAAATGATATTATACTATTTAGTGCATCCTGTTGGAAATCAAAAGCYAAAGGCCACATCTCCAGTGGGTGTAAATGATCATACGCCATTGAAATTTAGAGGTTCAAAGGCCTATTCTACCTACAAGTCCAAAAGGTACATACAAACTAACAAATTCCTTCTTTATAAATCTTATTTTCAGAGTCAAATTACAATATTTTTCCACTTCTGGCATTGTAAGAATGATAATGTCAGTGCACGAATGTCCCAGAAAATGAATGGTTTGCAGTATTTCACACAGGACTAGAAGGCAGAGGCAAAAATGCAGTGAAACAGGTTTGCTTTGACCAGCTAACTTTCACAGTGTTTCCCAACACTACAGTGTTACTTTTTTGACTTACAAAAGTGAAGTTTAACAAGGAGACATCAATTTCCAACAAATCTGTTTGGGATGAACAAAGTTTCAAGTAAACCTATTCTACACCCTGAATAAAGATTTAACATTTTTGCAGGTGACAAATACAAGGGTGAAGGGAAAAAGAAGTGGTGATAAGAAGGAGAGGGGGAGTCTCTCCTGTTTTGTACATCTTTGAAATATTGTTTCATTCCCTGTGTAGATAGAACAGGAAGGAGTCTTTTTTTCTTTTTAATAGTATTATTTCTTTGATTGTATTCAGTTTAGGTTTTGTGTGTGTTATTTTAAAATTAGGTAACATTATATGCAAGCTCCTGTCCTTCACAGTAGAATTCTTCACAAACAAGATTAACATTCCAGAGAGAGATGATTATCTGACATTGAAGAAAATAATTTGGTTTTGACTCTTTCCTGCTACTTCCTTTGGATGACTTCAAGTTACTCTGTTAATATGCTACATTCCTTCCTGGAGAGCAGAGCACATGAATGCAATATGATGAATATTATATAAGCTTTTGTTGACTGCAAGACTTTTGGATCAAGGACTGTATTTTGTCCTTTGGTCATATCGAGAATATTGCTTGGAAATTTCTTTATTAAAGAGGCAGAAAGAATAAACAGTACGTAAATTAGAAGCAGAGAATTAATAGTAGACATCCCTTAACAATTTATTGAATGCAGCAAAACGCAATGCTTGGAGATTTTTAAGGTAATTTTCTTTCTAAGTATCCTTGGATTGACACGTGTGAAAAATTAGGTCAAACAAAAAATCATTTGTGGGAAGTTACAAGCCAGAAAGCTGAGAGGAGATGCTGGGATTCAGCCTCAGTACAGATAACTACCATCCGATCTGCATAACTGCACACAAACAAACATATTAAACAAGTAATAGAGTAAAACTATTTGTTTATATTCATAACTATTACTTGTCTTTGTCAGCCAGGCACAGTCCCTTCAAGTCTGACCTAAGCAGACCCGCCATGGCTGCAGGAGTCCAATGTCTCACAATGGGATTTTGGAGTTACATGAAAAGAGCCTTCTGAGTCTTTGAAGATGAAAAAATGTTTTCTGCTTTTCAAAACTTTTTCTTTTTCACTTTGTGGTGTGAGAGCATAATGAAAAGCAGAAAGTTTTGCAAGAAACTGAGGAAGCACTTGAGTATTTCCAAGAAGTGAGAGATTTGGGATTTCTGGTGACTTTTCCTTTTGTTATCCCAGTCACCCAGAAAGACTCAAACAGCAGACACAGCCCTTGGAAAAATAAGGTACTTTTCATGCAYGGCAGTCTCAATAACCTCCCTAATGAAAGATGGTCTTAATGCAGAATTGAAAGWTAATCGCACGTATAGCCAAGCTACTCAATACTTCTATTTAGGAATAAAATGAAWGGAGCTAGGTGGGACAGCTTGCCTTTTAAACTATATCAGGGACAAAGATTTGATATTCTGGGAGCTGTGTGTGTGTTGGTGAGCGAGATTCAAAATTTTGCTTACTATCTGGCCTGTTTTCCACTCCAGTGTCATTATACAATTACAGTAAAATAGTCTTCATGGCAGAGTCAGTGCTGAGGTGCTTATTGTATTAACACACTTGGCGTGCCTGCAGACCAAGATAAAGACACTGGAATTACAGAAATCAAATTTTCTGAAGGTTTTCATGGTCAAGGCTGTGAGAACTTCCATTCAAAAGCTTGGTATGGATGACAGAAAAGACATTTCTTTCCAATTTGGATCAAAATTCCTCCAGGAAATCCTTCAGATTTTGATATCCTTGGCACTAAATTAGTTTACAAGTGAGTTGGATTTTCATTAGAAAAAGATATGAGATTTTGTATAGCTTAGGATCCACTTAAAAATACTCAGGGCCTAATGCCTTGAGGTTTTGAAATCAATGAGAGTGAAGAATGCTTGGTATCTCTGGAATTATGCAGTGCTTCAAAAATTATTTAAGGTACAGTGTTTTCTTTATTATATTCTACACCAAAAGCATTAATTTTCAGTAGAGTCCTTTGTCTAAGGAAAGAATGATGGCATGTGCTGGCGTTTAATATAAATACAAAATGTATCCAGGTTTTAGGTTGGCTTTGTCTATAAGTGCTTGGTAATTTCTGAATACTCTGATCAGAGAAATGCATTTTTACCCCAA
This sequence comes from Amblyornis subalaris, assembly GCA_018881555.1. NCBI lineage: Eukaryota > Metazoa > Chordata > Aves > Passeriformes > Ptilonorhynchidae > Amblyornis > Amblyornis subalaris. The sequence goes on along the minus strand of JACAXG010000040.1, from coordinate 4,470,565 downwards.
AACTCTATTGAACGAAAAACAAAACCATCCAAATTTTATGCTTTTAAAAAGTTTATCTGAAACTTCAAAATTCTTAAAAGCCAGCACTCCCCCTCATCAACCCTGATGAGCTTCTCCTTCTCCATTTAAAGAAATGTGATCGCTATCTGCATTTGTTTGTATTTAAACACAGCACTTCCAGGAGGGAAAAAGTACACTGTGGAGAGAGTTTTATTTACATGGGAAACACATCTAGGTGACAGCCATAGCTTAAGGACTGGCAAAGAGCCCTACAAAGACTTGCCTCCTATAAAGCCAAATTGCACTGCTTTCCAGAAGAAAATATTTTCCTCCTTGTGAGACCTGCCATTTGTACAAGCCAGTGTCAGGGATGGATTTCAGTGCTATAATGACAGATTTGGAACCCATAGTGCAGTTTACATGTCAAATACAATTACGCAGACATTCTTCACTTTTCACAGCAATCATTCACAAATGTTCAGGAACATCAATTGATTTATGGCCTGCAGAGTGTGAAAATGTTTTGATGAGCAGGGTCATGCTAGATCCTTCACCCTTAATAATGCTCTTCCACATTTGTGTCACAAACAAAACCAGCTCTGGGCAAAACAAAATATTACAACGACTGCCACTGGCCTTCCACGTAGAAGGGCAAGCAGAAGGCATCAGACCCTCTAGCTGGCTTCATTTGCAAAGCAGTCAGCCTAAATGAAAGATTTTTAAAGATCCCCCACAGAATGGGACAAGGGCTTAAAAACACTAATGCTCCTGCAGTGAAAATAATTTTTCATGCTTAGTCTGGTGGTTTGCTCTTTTAAATTTTGGGGGCAGCTGTGATTTTCTGTCACGGCATGATTTATTTATTTATTTCCTATTAAAGGAAACAAGAGGTCAGTAGAAATGCAATGTTTCACTGTTCTTTTTTAAGATGTACACACCTGCTTTTAAGTATTTTGGTAATAGAATCATTTAGGTTGGAAAACACCCTTAAGGTCATTGAGTCCAACTGTTACCCTTACACTATCAAGTCCACCACTAAGCCATGACCCTGAGTGTGACATAAATCCACACACTCTGGAGGCTGAAACACACTACTTCCCAGGTTAGGTGGGTCTCACTGTTCCAACTTTCTCCCYCCTTCCAGCCTCTCCCACACAATCCCTTTTCATCCACAGTCCTCAAGTCAGTCCTGTCACTCCTCAGGCTCTCCAGCAATCATCTGGTCACATTGCTGGCTCAGGTCCCACTTTCCATGTCAGATGCCTCAGGCTAGTGAGGTTGGTTAGTAGCACTTTAGAGGGCAACCAGCAGAGACTTTTTCTTTCTTTTAAAGACCATCTTTCTCTTCTTAGGGAAATATAAACTCTAAAATTTCATAATCTAATTTAGTGACAAGAATGTATAGTCAAGTTACAAAATAACCACTGCTCTTTTAGGCATATAGCAATGTGAGATGCTATCCTCATCTGAATGATTTTGGGGAACTGGAGAGATTCTTGTGGAGCCCATGGTAGTTGTTCCTTTCTTCCTGCACTGGTTCTTCCACTGGTCATTCCACTGTCGCAGAAGGGCAAATGAATATCCTTGGGCTATCTCTACCTTTCTTTGCTGGAACATTACTAAACAGCTCCTCAGCCAGCAGCTAACTATTTTTAAAACATTAAATAACTAGTTTGGTTGTGGAGCTTAAATACAACTTTTTCCTCATCTCTCTTGTTTGTTCTTGTAATGCTCAGAGACAGACTTCCTGTACTGCAAGGGACCACATTCTTCCAAAATCTTGGATTTGCTAACAAGGGAGTTAATTTTCCTAAGAGAAAGTGCACAAAGCCACAGTTCATTCTTACTACTTATTGCAAACACTCATGGGTAGATTAAGAAATGGTACAAAACAACATGAATACAGCACACAGAAGTGCACAAATGACATGAGATTACATTGTGCAGGAAAGACAGTTAATGTTGTTAGCACATTAAAGCTGACACTCCAGCATGCCTTCATGAGCATTTCCTACTTGTCAGCGGCTTCTGCAAACAATTAGAGGCCAGTTTCAGACTAGAGCTGAGGGTTTGCAGCCATTGCTGCCTGAGAGCACTATTTTGGTGAAATCAGAGACACCTTGCCGTGTACTCAGCTTCAGCAACATCCGAGATGTATTTTTCTACATACTGCTGAATTTGCAGACGGTAGGTGTGATGCCACCATTTTCAGAATACTACTGGTTTTGAGGCTAAAATAATATTTAAATGTGCATTTGATTTCCAAATAATAAAATTTTTTTTAAAAAGCTTGGAAATATCACTGAGGATCAAGAGTTTTTCCAGAGAAGCCATGGATGCCCCATCTCTGGAATTGTTCAAGGCCAGGTTGGATGGAGTGCTGAGCAACTTGATCTAGAGGAGGGTGTTCCTGTCCATGGCAGGTGGGTTGGAACTAGATGATCTTTAAAGTCCCAMAACAAACCATTGGATGATCCTATGATTTATTACAATTAATTGAGGTGTGTCAGGAGGTATGACAGTATCTTTATAATTATTCTCAAGGCAGTTTACTATACTCCTTTAGTTGTCATTTTGCCCAATCTTAAAATGTCATTTAATCCTCTATCCCARCTTGTAGGTGTAGGAGTAGTAAAGCAATTATGCTGAGTTGTTACCTCATAAAACAATTTTATCTGCATGACATTGCCCTTGAATCACCACTAGACTTTACAACAAACATGAAGAAGGCCAGATGAAAAAACATACCCTATAAAAATTGACTTACACAGGAGTCTTATTCAGCAGTGACAAAATTTTGTGTGTGTGTGTGTGTGTGTGTGTGTGTGTGTGTGTGTGTGTGTGTGTGCAAAAAGAAAACACTGGTGGAAAGGGCAAAAATTATGTTTGAGAGGTTTTGTATATGAATGGAGGATTTATTTCCATATCTAGATGAGATTTATTTTAAAGGAAACATACTTAATTTCATACTTTATCTAGGAACTCATGATATGCCAAGTATACAATATTTATGTAGATAGTTTGTGTGAGCAGACAGGAACTCACAAGCAGGCTGGCCTTCTGCTATACCAGACCTTTCAGATACAACAGTCCTGGGAGAGCCTAAGCCCTACCATAGACAGAGGTATATGTACCATTTGATTGCAGTATCACACATAGCTTACCTGACTGTACTCTCTCTCTTAGGCCAGATGTTCCTCCAAGACAACGACTCCAAGAGAGAAACAGCAGTTATACTAATTATGAAGTAGTCTGCCCTGTCAGGAGGAACACATCTGATGGTCTCATTTTCTTGCTCCATTTTGAGACCTCTAAGAGTGTACACATGTCACACGGGCTGGAGGTTTCTCTGGCAGCCAAGTAGATTTGCCTTTCCTTAACTTTGTTTGTTTTGGAGGGGGAGGAGAAGGAGTAGGACTATAAATCAGTCCTTTCCCAGCCAGCTCATTTTGTTTGTTCTTGGTCCCATCTGGGTCCCATTAGTTGCAGAGCACCAGGGCTGCAATCAGCAAAGCATGGGGCACTGCAGAGCTCCCTACCACTTAACCTCAGAACAAATGCTGTTGGGGGAAATTAGGTCGTAAAATAATTTCCGGAACCTGTGCTGTGTAAGAAACTGGAAACAAGCATGTGTTTCAAAAYAGAGCTCTGTTAAGATGTTTCTCACTTTTTCCCCCCCATCTCTTGGTAATATAGTGTTGAATTCATTATATTTTAAATCTCATAATTGATATAATGGCAGTACTTTATAACTGGTTTTGAAAGGCCTTGTTATTGTCTACAGTCATACTAATGATCTAATCAGATGATGGTATCTCAGCCATATATGTATTGTATACTTGGATTTCTAATCAGATGCATTAGCTAAGAGTACAAAAATCTCATTCAACTTAACTATTTGAGTAAAATGCAAAAAGGAATCCAGAACAGTTAATACCAACAGTCACTTATAGTGTTACAACTAACTGAATGGCAAGCAATAATATTGTTCGTATTTTAATCTAATCGACAGAACTTGGTCTATTAGAAACCCGGGGTCAGTCAAGATTTTGAGGAAGAACATTGTTCTACAAAATACACTAAGTCACTGTAAATTGCATCTGCATGAAAATCAGTGCAAGCAGTTGTACAATATCAGACCTTGTAAGTATGATCTCAACACATATTTAAGCAAGAGCTGGATGTAAATCCATTCAACACCACTTGCTGGGCCTGGCCATCCAGACAGTTTTTTACCCAGAAATACAGAAAAAATGCAAAGATACTAATTGGAAATGTCTTCATAGGAATACCAAGTACTTAGGTGATCTTACCAAAAACTTTTACACTCTCTAGCTTTTCAATATATGTGGATTTTTCCAAGGAAAATGAGAACACTTCAATTAGCATTTAAATCAAAACCCTACAAAATATTCAGGTGAAAAAAGTGTTAATCAAAAAAATTCAAACACTTCAAAAAAGTCAGTATTATTTGCTGCAATAAAATGGGAAAATATATGGCAAGACATGCTTTAATAATGACAAAATTTATTTCTTCATGTGTTTGCTGATTTGTTTAATGATCACTGCAGAGTTTGAAAACCTGTAAAAAGAATGAAACATCACTTTGACTATTGTGTAGTAATAAATCAACAACCTACTTTAAAATGTGAATTAGAGAGCCTATTTTTTTTTTCTACAAGGGTAATCTTTGCTAACCTTCAAAGAAAATGGAATAAGAATGTCTAAAGCCAGGTATCGGGAATAAATGTTAAAAACTGGAAATTTTCATGCTAGACTTGCTTTGCTAGCTAATTCTGTAGGAGGAATGAAAAAGTTTTAAAACCCTCCCATTGCTATCTCTGCGATGGAAAATCTATAAATTGCCCACAACCCTTTGCATGCCTTGGATGTAAGACTGATAATTAAAATTACATCCTTTTGGATGTAAGACTGATAATTAAAAAAATTTTTATTCCATCTGAAGAGATTTCTATTCATTTCCTTATTATTCTAGATGGCTGTCATCATTTTATAGGAAAACAATGGCAGTTATCATGTCAGTAGTGAAATACCCAGAACTATGACTGATATTCTGTCCATAAAAATCTCTCAGCTCTGAATATTTCATGGAAGAGCTGCAGGACAGAACCAGACTGAACTAGTACATTTTTGTTGTTAATATACTCCATTCCAGTGGTCAGAAAGATCTGACCCGCCTGTTGTTAAAATGGAATGGAAAAGTGAAGTGCATGAATATCTATCTATTTATGGTAGTGGAAAAGACTGAAAGTAGGACAAGGTCATTTTGTCCATAAAAAGAGGAGTATGTGGAAATGCATCTCAAGCACAAGACAGGATATTCTGAACAGCTCGTAGAAGTGACATGTGCTACCTGCCAAACTGGGATGCATTAATCATTTAGACACAGCTCCTCTTGACCAGTTTTCTGTCCTGTATGTGTATCTGCCACATGAAGTGTTGTTTTTGGAGGTACCTCTATGTATCTGTGTAATGAAACTTTTTTTTTAAAAAAGTTTGAATTAACTGGCACTGTTTAGACTTAATCTGGTGGGTTTTTTTTTTTAATTCTGCACATATTTTTACAAGTATGTTTTTCAGCTTTCTCTGACATGAGCACTACTGGAAAACGGTTACAGGCACAAGCTTAAAGGGCATGCTAGGTAATGACATACATGTTCCCAAGTTCAGTTCTGTTATACAAGTTAACTCTCAATTTAAATTTACTAGGTCAGGCAAACTAGCAAGAATCCCTTACTAGAAGATTGTGAATTAGAAATGATGTGATAAAACCTGTGGGAGCATATGAAGAGGGTAAGCTATCTGCTTCACCAGTACCAGTGTGTTGGTTTTGCAGGSCCTGGTTTTTGGTAGCGGGRGGGCCACAGAGGTGGCTTCTGTGAGAAGCTGCTGGAAGCTTCCACCATGTCCAGCAGAGCCAGTCCCTGATGGCTCTGATGATGGACGTGCTGCTGGCCAAGGCTGGGCCAATTAGAGATGATGGTAACGCCTCTGTGATAACAGATTTGAGAAGAAATCATAACAAAGTTTGCACTGCACAGTTGTAATTTTTCCAACTAGAGAAGAGTAGGAGTGAGAACATGTGAGAGAAACAACAATGGAGGCACCAAGGTCAGTGCAGAAGGAGGGGGAGGAGGTGCTCCAGGTGCTCCTGGAGCCGAGATATCCCTGCAGCCCGTGGTGAGGACCATGGTGAGGCAGTTGTCCCCCTGCAGCCCATGGGGGTCCACGGGGGATGCAGAGATCCACTCGCAGCCCGTGGGGGAGGTGCCCGYGCCGGAGCGGGTGGATACCAGGATGCTGTGATCCAGAGGAAGTCCCATGGAGAGAGAGGCCTTGCTTCCAGGCTGGAGCAGCYGTCCTTGGAGGACTGCACSCCGTGGCAGAGTGACCCACGCCACAGCAGTTTTGGGAGGACTGTCTGCCCGTGGGATGGACTCACGCTGCAGCAGTTTTGGGAGTGCTGCTGCTCGTGAGAGTGGACCCACGCTGGAGGAGTTCACGGAGAACTGTCTCCCGTGGGAGGGACCCCATGGTGCCACAGGGAAATAACTCCTCTCCCTGAGCAGCAGAAGAAAAYCCCGAGTGACGCACTGAYCAAAACCCCCACCCTGTTTTCCTGCACCACCGCTGGGAAGGAGGGAGGGGGTTGGGGTGAGAAAAGGGTGTCTTTAAGGGTTTATTTTACTTCTCATTCTCCTACTCTGATCTTGTTAGTAATAAATTCACCCTGTATCATTAAGTTGAGCCTGTTTTGCCCTTGAAGTGTTTTCTCCCAGACCCTATCTCAACTCATGAACCCTAAATTTTTCTCTCCCCTGTCCAGTGTCAGAGCAGAGGAGAGTGAGTGAGTGGGCTTTTTGTGGGTGCCTGGCATTTGGCCAGTGTCAAACTATGACAACCAGAACTGTCCATGATGCACTGATTGATCAGAAGGTCTATAGTAAAAAACGCAAAAAATTCCCGAAAAGGATGGCTTAGAAGGATAGGCCAAATCTTCACATTAGGCTGAGGCTTTGATCCCATAGGAGCTTTTAGTCTTTGGATGTTTGAGGAATGAGAGAAGAAGGTCGGTGATAATTAGCATCTCCATGGTAAAGTGAATTGATTAAAGCCTAAAAATATTTTATTTTGATCACTTGGAATAGTTACAGTTCACAATCATTTTGAGCAGGTTTCCCTTTCTTAGATTCAAACCTTGCTCATTTAAACCCTCTTTTAGCAAAAGATAGTTTAATGAATGTTTTGTTTTGGCTYACTCTTGTCTGCAAATGGAATTCAGTTCTTGTATTCATTTCTTATGCTTCTAAGTAGCAGTGCTGAGGTACAGGAACACTGCTCTACAAAAGCCCACAAAGAAGCAGCAGTAAGAATAGACACTTTTACTCTGTGCAAAGGACTTTATTGGATTTGAAACTGGATGATGCAAGAAAGTCATTGCAGGTGTTTAGAGTTATACTTACCTAGTTTATTGCATTATGCAAAGTGAAAGTGAAAAGATTTGGAAACCTTGTGAAGCCTGAAGATCTATTTCCTGTGATTACTGTAAGTGACTGAGTAGGTGAACCATAAAATCCAAGTTGTACCTAACAGCAAATGTCTGGAAAGGTCTTATTTAACTATTGATAGTTAAGTCAGAAAGTTGTACTTACGAGAGAAAGTGATAGACAGAATCTGTTTCCCATGGAAAACGTGAGACTGGATGAGTAGAAGTAGTGATGTTGTGGAAGTGACTTTCTGAGGATATAAACAAGGTAACTTTGGAGGGTGAAATTATGGCTTTTATTTGGCTGACTTGTATTTTGAAAAAGCAGTTAAATTTTTATTCTGCAAGACTTCTTTGGATCTCTAACAGAAGCAGTAGCATTCAAATTTGGTAGGGTTGGTGAGCAATTCTTCCAAGTTGTCCTGGATTTTGGCCAGGACAGAGTTAATGTTTTTGCAGTAGCTGAGAGGTGGCAGAGCCTGGAGCCATGTGGACATGTCTAGGTTATTATTCTATGGTATGCACATCATGACCAGGGGATGGAAGTAAGGATTTCTCACTTCCAGGAAGGAGGGAGGCATGGCTTGTGGTTGGGAAGAAAAAGGTGGTTCATTGTCTCAGGGCTTGCTCCATGTTGGTTCCAGTCAGTGAGCAATTTTTGTATGTAAATCACCCTCTTTTTTGTATACTTTTTTGCTTAATATTGTTGCTCTTACTGTTTCTTATCTCATTGCTGTTTGCAGTAAATTGTTCTCATCTCCACTTGTGATCCCTGCCTTTTTGTCCCACACATTAGAAGGGGTAGGGGGGAGGGGATCAGCTCATGGTTTTAATTTTAGTGGGAGCACTGAATTAGGAGGTGCCACAAGCCCAGTCTCAACTAAGGAGAGAGCTCAAGAGGCCACAGGCTGGAGGGAGCAGTTTCAGGTAACTCAGGCCCCACTCAATGGACCTGGGGGCTGGGCAGCGGCTGGGCAGTTGACAGCAGGTGTTGGACCAGGGCTCTGAAGCCCTTCACAAAACAGTGAAGTGCTTTTGAATGGAATCCATCATTGTGAGTTACTTTCAGCTTCGTAGAAAAATCTGATCTGTAATCAAATTTTAATTACTGTAACTTTATTTATAAGAAACATCTGTGTTTATAATTGAGAAACAAGCTGTGCTTTGAGCTATAAACCACTAAAAAAACTTTAACTTCCGAACTCAATTAAAGTGCATGGGAAAGAATTATTAGTTATCCCTAGATTTATGATAACTACTATGAAATAGTATATCTACTACATATGGTAGACTGAGGACATCTTTGGAATGTTAATTTTTTAAAGTATTAGTATATTTGTATGTGGTATTTGGAAAGAAGGAATGTTTAATCTCATTTAACTTTAGCTCTAAGAAAGTGAGGCACCCAGCCTCCTCTGTGGTCGATGCAAATGGCATGTTAAATGCAAATCTTCAGATGAGAAGAGATCTGTTATTCCTGGACCTCGGTTTGGAGGAGAGGTAAAAAGGCCAGCGTCAGTGGAAGCCAACTGTGAATGCACAGATGTAACTTGCATCTTCTTAATGTCTCTACCACAGAACGAATCTCTTTTCCTGACATGGTGTATCCATATGTTTGTATTTATCTCAGGAAAAGAAACCAAGGAAAAATTTAATATATTTCACATTGAGGGTTATGAATAGAGTGGTGCTATTACATTAAAATAAATGAACAAACCAAGTTCCGTTTTGATATTCTTATACATAAATACATGTTATGGAAATTTCTCTAGACTTATGTGAAAACAAATGTGGCTGTATTATACTGTCTTGTATTTTCCCTTGCATGTTGGATGACTTTGTAAATACCTTTGCATCGTTATTGTTTAGAATTAAAATTCAAAACCCATTTACTCTAAAAATCAGGATGAAATTTCACTTTTATAGCTATGTTATTGTTAACTCTTAGAAAGATTCCTCCCCACCTCACATCAAGATGGATATCTGCATGGATACCTGCAGAGTCTTTGGCTCCCTCATCTAGGCTTGACAAGGAGTAGAATAACTTAATTAATATACATGAGATGGCATTCTCTATGATAAAGATGTGATGACAGTACACACCAGCATTCTTTGTGTAAATGTAATCAATGGAGTATTAGTAACCCACAAAGCTGTGGCATGTACTAGCAATCTGGTTTCAGACTCCAACTAGCATATTCTACTCCCAAATTTGAGCTAAAACATTTACACTTTCATGGCTAATACATTCCTGAACAAGGTATGTTATGCTGGTGTACACCAAAATCACAGCTTTATTTTATAGATGTGACATTAATATTTAAGCCACAAAAAGATCTGTGATTTTCTTCACCCCAACTACTCATGAATATGAATCAAATTTCCCAAATAATGGGATTCCTTTAAATATCATCGATTTTAAAGGTAAGATATTCTGGGCTCTTTTTGCTCCCCTTCTAGCTTTGAGCACTAGAATTTTTATTTCCAGATTCTTCTGTAGTCAGGAGAAGGGGAAATGAACTGTTACTTTTTTATGAACTCTAAGATACGTAATTGCATCAGTTTAAGGAACTGTGACAATTTACCAGGAGTTTCAGGAGACGTTTAAGATCTGATTTCAAAGAATCTTGAATTTAAAAGCCTGAGAGGCTGGTTAACATAAATAAATTGCAGCTGGATTATTAAACTTCTAGACACTAATTACCTTTGGAAACTCCTTGGATTCTGCAGAGCAGCAATCTAATGATGRTTGGGTTTGTACATTAATACTTATTCCTAACCATTTATCTTTTAAATTAACCTTAACTGAGCTTTGATTAAATAAATTTGTTAAGGTGTGTTTTGAAACAACGTATGACGACATCAGCATTTATTGGCTTTTACAGAGGTTATAAATGATTGATTATACTGCTTTAATCAACACCCACTTTCTTTCTGTAAAGAGAGTGTGGCATAAAGTTAGAATGGACATTAGAGAGATAAGAAAGGAATTTAATGTAAACTGCAGTCACAGGATGTGGTAAGAAATATGGCTACCCCAAAATAAAGTCCACATCTGTTCAGGTAATAGTGGCAGAGGGAGAAGGAGGGAGAAGAAGTCAGGAGTGCTTCCCTAGTTACTTTAATGGGAAACTCTGGATTTCTCTTTGTTGTTAATTCAGGAAGTGCTGATATATGAGGAGCTGTGACAGAACTTTAAACAAGAGAGAGTGAGCTCTGATTTTAGTAGTGACATTGGAATTTTCACAGCAGTGAGCAAACAACCTTCCAAACACCTTGGGCACAGGATGCAGTGGAATTTCAAAAAATCAAACATTGTGTATGATAGCTAGGAATGCTGTCAATGGAGTATTTTCATATACCAAAAATGGGGATGAAGAACTAAAGGGCTTACCCAATGCAAGAAATACTGCTTCTTTGGAACTTGCAAATTTGCAATTTTGGAAGTTTGCAGTTTCAGACTTACAGTCTTCACTGAAATCCAAAGGACTTTTACCACTGATTTTAGTATTTTTTGGTGTTATTTTAGTATTCCTTGTGTGGTTTCGATTACATTGGAAGGTCTATTCATTTACTGATATGAGTAAACTATTTTCTATGAATTCTTGTTTCTTTCTTCAAAATATAGATAAGACCATATAAAGAGCCATAATGAAACAGACTAAAGACGATCTAATTTTTCCTGTTTATGTAAGTGATAATAACAGCTGTTATTAAATAGGAAAAAGTGAACGAACAGAGAATGAATAGCAGCATTCTTTCTCACCACTGTCAGATTTCCTGAGCTTTATAGTTAATAGCCCTGACTGGGTTTGTCCGTGAATTTGTTTGATCTGTATTTGAATTCATGTAGACTATTAGCATCCACAACAAACTATCTCGTTATATTAATTCCACTTGTTGGCTTTGGGACTGAGTCTTTACGTGCTAGCAAACTGTATTACCTTGTCCTTTATCTGCAGAAAGCATCCTAGATGACACTGGGAATTAGGTCTCAGGAGCACATATTAAATAGAAACATATTCAATGTTAATACTGAAATAATATTCCCTGTCTTCCAAAGAACTTAGTGATATCATAGACATCTGTGCTCCATCAAGTCAGATGTCTGAGTGAACTGTTCAAATATGAAGATTCAAAGCCCCTGGAGTTATGACACCAATGCATGGAATTCCATGGATGTCTTGTTTATATACATTTTCATTCTCTGAGTGACAGTAAAACAAATAAAGAAGAAAGGTGCAGATTTCCAGAACAGATCTGCCTGGAAACAACTCTGTAACTTCTTTATTAAAAAGATGAGGCAGTCTTTGGGCTAATTTAAGACCCATAGTAAATCAAGTTGTAAAAGCAATTAAGTAAAGATCTACAATACTGCACTTGACTCTGCATATATGAGCATATAAATCAGAAGAAATGGAACTGTAATTTAAACGTAGCTAGTTACCAGCACTAAAATATGTCTGTGCACAGACTTTAATCCGACTTCATGGTTCCTCAGAATTCAAATTCAAGAGATGTTGTCTTTCTCATGATTGGCGCTGAAGAACGAAATGTATGGAAGACTTGAGTGTTTATTATTGGCAAAAAACCCCAGAAAACAAATTTTTAATTGGAATATGTCCAAGAAAAYGTAATGGTCAAAGGCCCAGGCAAAATTAAGAGAGAAATAGATGAGGGAATTTTGGCTATAGGAACTAATATATATATACTATATATTAGTGTTTTTTTCTGCAGATTGAGTAATCAACCAAATGACTTTCAGTATGTTTTATTTCTGAAGCAGTGTCYAAAAGTCAGGGCACTGTGTGGGGCAGCCCTGTGGGATCAGAGGCAGCTTGAGGAGTTTCACAGAGCCAGGAACAGGCTGCTTAACAAATCTGGGAGCCAGGGTTTACACTGGGAGATTTTKTTTTTTTGAGAAATCTGTGAAGAAATACAAGGCTGCAAATTTTTTCTGGAGAATTCTTGATCATTTCTATCTCTTTTATTCATTGTTACCATACCTATGTAGCATATAGAGATTGGTTGCACAGTGGGGGATGGTTTGGAGCAGGTGTCACTTAAAAAAACATGCACCTGTAGATACACATGCAGAAGCAGATTTTCAGGAGTATTTAGCAGCTTACCAAAAGCAAATAGTCACAGGTTTTCAGCAGCTTATTGAAACATTCTGATTTGAAATCAAAGTACCAAACTTACTCAAATGCTTTAGAAAGCCCCACAAGGGACAGAAACCAGCTTTAGAGACCTGAAAGACTCTTAAGGTCTCATCTCTGTTCCCAGGGAAGAACCAAAAAGGAAAGTAACAAGCCAGGTGCTAGAGTGGTGTAAAGGAAAGTGCCTTGGAGTGACCATGTCAGGGATAGGTGAGGACAACCTGTGAAATTCGTGGCAGATACAGAGGATCCTGAGCATATGCCCCATTGACTTGATCTTCCTAAAAATGAATCAAAAGCCATGAAAGGCTCAAAGACTACTGTGCCCCTAAAGGTCTCTTACAGACATACAAAATCTTTCCTCCACCAAGTGAAGGATCCACAGGCTTTTGTACATCTTCCCTTCTCAGTGAGGTATTAAACAATGAACTATTTACTGCTACTGATGGTGGAGTACATTGAATCTTTAGATCTTCTAATAAATTAATTCCTTTTACAGACTTGCATCATGGCCAATCAAAATTTACTGACTCTTCCCCTTGAAAAAAAGTCTGTCTCTCCCATCAAATGAGTTGAATTTGTGTGGCATATGCAGACTGCAACATTATTTATATGAGGGATATCAGCAGGATCTGAGCAGTGTAACTTATGTCATGGGTCACTAAGGCCCATGGCAGCCTGAGCAAGTCATGTGCAGTCATCCAAGAGTGTGCACTATGAGGACCCTAAATAGGGATAAAATTGGACGCCATGGATAAATCTTACTGTGCTTCTTTTTTTTCCTTCTTTTCCCTGCTCTTTAAAACAAATTATTCAATGATCTTGTTTCCTTCAACATAATGTTTTTTTCCATTTTGTGTAGTAATTTGAAGATAAAATTAGTCTGTTACAGAACACYTTATTCTCAACTCTCAGATGTAGAAGCCAGGAATCCCATGCATTTCTACTGAAGGTTTCTGTTATAAATCATTATAAAAATTTGTTTGGATTACAACTCGCAAGTCAAAGAGCCAGTGAATTTACTATGAACTTTTTTATGGAGTTATTAATGATGGACATTTGATTGCACCCTTCACAGTAAARCAACAGTGAATGGAAATCTCTCCCTCGTCTAAATACCCCTGTATTGCCTCCACTTTACAGATTTGGGGATTCAGCCACATTTAGGAAGCTCACCTGGTGATTAATACAAATACTTAGTCAACATTTGCTCTATAAAATTCTACCCCTATCTCTTCTTTTTAAAGCAAAGAAATAAGTCCCGTATATTTTACAGCAAATATTTTAAAGCACTTACCTTTTATCTGTAATCACAGCTCTCCAATGAAAATCAAATGGGAAAACCCACCACATTATTTCAATATGGCACTAACTACATGTTGAAATTACTTTTTAAGAAGAGAACGAGAGGATGAAGATTGCAACATCAGTAAGTTCTTGTTTTGTATAATTCATGGTCCTTCCAATCAGGCATGTTGCCARTGATACAAATTTTAGGATATATATGAGTCACATATATCCTACATGTGAGTCACAAGACAAAGAAAACTCAGCTTCTAGGTATAAAATTTGAGGAAGTTAAACAGAATTTATAACAAAATAGCAAATGATGAGCACAAGAACAAACCTGAACCTCCATGAACACACCTGAGCATCCATGCCTGAATAAAACTGCAAAGTAACGCGGGGTTGTGATGCTGTAGATGGTGGTATTGACATGGCTACTACAACTGTATTTATGGCTCCAGGAAGACTTTGCAGTCTTCAAACATATGGGTGTCTGGCAAGGCCTTGCTGTGTAGTTAGGCCAGATGTTGCTGTCTTAATCTACATGCTCAGGTGGCTTAAAGCTCATCAGTGGTAATGCTACTGGAACTCAGCACAGGTATGGTTCCCTTCATTCCTGTGAAGTTTCCCTGTGAGGTGCTATATGTTATTCCAGAGAGCAGTGAAGACGAAGAAACAAGCCCGGACTGGCTTAACGCAGATGCATCAGATGCATACTATAAAATGTATCAGAATAAAGGATCTGTTCCACTCATTTCTGTTACTAAGTGAGCACATTTTTTGTTATTTTAGTCCTTTCTTCTGAAATTAAATGAACTGAAGTACAAATATATTTTCCAGTGTATAAATTAATTAAATCAGTTTTAATTCCAACTTTGAGAGGCAGAAAAAAGATTCCTTTCTTAAAATGGTGGAGGCCTGCATATCATCATTAGGAGTTTTGCCATGCATCCCTTGAGCTGACGAATTTTTACTTTGAAAACTCCCACAGTCTGCAACTGACAGGAGCAATAAGTCTCAAAAAGCTTGCCAAAATTACCATGCCCTTTTGTATATTTTTTTAAAAAGTGATATTTGGACCAAAGTATGCAGTGCTGCTAGGTGAGGCATTTGTTTCTTTAAGCTTATGGACTAGAAAGCTGTTGGAGAGTGTGTTACTCATGTCTGAGCTGGTTCCGGTTACGGGAATCCAGTGCACTGGAAATTCAGGCATAACAGCAGCTGGAGCTCGCAGAAGTGCTACTGAGGTTAGGCCAGCTCAGATGAAAAAATGAAGCAGATCTTTCCTTAATAATATTAAACGTTTTTGAGATATCCCTGCTTGAAAACCTGTGCAACCTGATGAAGAGCTGCAATTTGTACTTGATACTACCTTAAAAGACACTGATGTTCTTGCAGAACAACAAAACCTGCCTACCCATGTGGAAGGCATGTCTCTGTTTTCAGAGCTCCAGATCCAACCACCTTTACCTTATGAACAGTCTCACTGAAATTAGTCAAAGTTAACTGAAGAGTAAGATAGGATCCAACTTGAGTAAATGTATCAGAACATGGACCCAAACTTTAAGTGTGGAGTCTCAATTTTTTTACTTATGGAAACTGGAGAAATATCCTTATGACAGTCTCTGAGACTGAAGAAGAACATAGATGGAGGGTAGTTCCTTATGTAACCTGCATGCCCATATATTTGCTCAAAAATTTTTCAAGTATCCTAGTTCTCCGAAAACACTTTGCTGCCGTTGTTTATGGTTTTTATTTGTAGCATGTATTTTTAAAAGCTTTTCTTCCATGCTTCTGGTGTTGTTTTATTTTTTTGATTGTTTGTTTACGTTTTTTTAATATCACATTTACAATTCTGCAATTCTTCAGTGCTGATACTGTCAATTAATTTTCTGCCCATGCAGGGAAGAAGTGAGCAAGCGCCACACACTGCTAAACACAATGGCAGAATTTGTGTTATCTACTGCATATATGTAGCATTAGTATTAATTAGAGTATGAATTGCTGCTTTTCTGTTCTTCAATAATGACCTATACTGGGAAAAGTACTAAGTTCTTTAGACCTTCCTCTCAGTCCCTGATACTCTGGCCAAAGTGTTGTGCTAATTTTGACAGAAGCCTGTGTCTCCATTGCCTCATACTGTGGGTGGTCATTCCCAGCAGACTTTTTTTTTTCCAGTTAGGTTAATGCTTTGTAAAGACATCGGAATTTTATTATCTGCTGTAGGTAAATCTACAAGGCACAGCACAATGAGCAGTCTGTCGCTTACGCACTAGAAATGTGATGGATTATCATCTTCATCACACATACCAGTGAGGCATCAGAGGGCAGCAGTCTCCACCCTTTGGCCAGAGAAGAGCCAATTAAGTCATCATACTTGTAGCTAAAATTCAGGTGAAAATTGGTAGGGTTGGGGTTTTTTGCTTTGTTTTACTTGTTTGTTTGTTTTTTCCCTTCAGTGAATATTCTGAATGTAGGAAAGATTGTCATACTGGACCAAAATTCAGTCTCTGAGGTTTGGAGATCAGTATTCCTACTCAGTGAAGCGAAATCCAGTGATGCTGCAATTATACAAAAAATCAGATGGATGACTATAAATCAGCAGTTGTGTGGATCCTGCATGAATTAAATAAAGAACAAATTGCTGGTGTAACTGTACTAGAAGGGCTTCTGTATTTTTCAAGAATATTTTAAAAGTCATTTGTACACACAATTATTTTATTATTAGGTCTAATTACTGATGCAGCAAAGAATATGACTTCCTGTGGTTTATCAAGACAATGTTTCTTTCTGTTATTTTAAAGAAAAATACCATTTAAATAAATTTTATGCCAAAATTTTTGATCAGTTATTCAGATAAATTATGTTATAAAAGGTTTAGCATGTTCTAAGAAAAAAACCCTACAAGAAATAATTTTCATATGATATGTCAAAGTGAATTTTTACTAGATTTTGAGGTTTTAAAAATATGGCACTGCTTTTACATGGGTGCTACAAACACTGTAAAACAGTAAGTTGACTGAAGGTGAAAGGAATGTGGTAGTAGACACTCATTAACTTCCTTTCTATGGTGAAAAAATTCAGCAAATTAGTTTTGAGTCTGCAGGGTCCATTTAAAACTAAAAACATCTGCTCAGGAGCTGTTGAAATGCCACTCAGAATGAATTAATTTTATCTAGAGAAAAAAATGCCCATGCAGTGGTCAGGAATGGTTTTGAAAGGATAAGCTAATATAAATTTGAAAGAACTGAACTGCAAAAGGAGACAAATATTGGAAAAGACTGTTTCACTTACTTATTTTGTTTCTTATGCTCACTAATTTGGCTCTGCTAAAACAACAGGATGCCAGTATTTAGATTTCATCATTGACAATTCATGCTGAAGTTTGTCCTTACCTATAAGACTAATATTTTCCTATTTCCTTTGATGAGAATTTTGAAATAATGAAGACGTTTGGATCTCTTTTTGGCATGGTTTATCACATGGTAAGGGAATTGGCAAATTGAGCAATATGACTTAACTGTATGATGCACTTATATATGCTAAGACACAGGTGTTTGAAAAAATCTTTCAGATACATGCCAGAAAAAAATCACTTAAAAGAATTGGAGATATTTAAGGTTTGTGATAGTGCTTTTGGCCAGACTGTAGCCTGGTAACTGAAATGTGCTCATCTTCTGCAGAATCAGATCTGAGATATTTCTACAGAACTGAAAGCGGGTTGATTTATATAAGAAATTAGGAAGAAATTCTTAACTGAGAGGGTGGTGAGACACTGGAAGAGGCTGCCCAATGAAGTTGTGAATGCCCCATCCCTGGAAGTGTTCAAAGACAGGTTGGGTGGGTCTTTAAACAACCTGGTCTAGTGGGAGCCAGACCGTTCCGCAATTCTATGATTCTGTGATAACCCTTCATCTGCGTGAAAGGTCTGTATATAGACAGTCCTATTAGTCAAGACCACACTTGAGATTTAAACCTATCACTACCATTAATGTATCTTTGCAAGTGTTGAACACTCACCGTCCCTTGCGAGATATCCTAGGCTGCTTGTCTTGCAAGGGCACATTGTTGAAGCCAAACTTAAACATCTTAAACAATCTGCTTCAGTGGTACATTTCTATCTAAAATATCATTGATCTAGATTTTGTGCTGGTCATCACAGCCTTGCCTTGGAGTTTTATTTGTTGCAGTGTTGTCAAAATCATACCTGTGAGCCATAAAGGAGTCTTTGCGAAGCTCACTTACATGGGAGTGACATCAATCAGTCAAGTGCTGAAGCATGTCACTGTTGGCAAATTCCAGCATAATGTTTACATTTACTTGGTGTCTGCTGTGTTCAGCGTAACGTCCTCATTCTCCCTTCCTTTTACTGAAATGAAAAATACCACTCATCCAGAAATGAGGAGAACTAGGTGAGGTGGGAGGATTCCTTCCTTCTTGTTTGTCTTCCGATTCAGAAAGCAACATAAGCACATGTATAAATATCACCTTTTATCATGAAAAATCTCTTTAATTTCCTACAAAAGTACAAGAYCCAAAATGTTTTTAAAGATGAAATTTTTATTCCGTTTGGATATAACCCATTCAGGAGGCTGGTATGTATTTCTAGKTTCTCATAACCTTTAATGCCTTTGTGGGCCTGACAGCATTTCAACTTGATGCATGGTGCCCTCACAGATCACCAGCATCTGAGTCTGAAAGTACTTCTGAGTCCAGGAAAACACCCACTGACTCCATTCAAATGAAAAGGTTGTAAGCTGGCATTCACAAAAAAAAATAAAAAAAGGTATCAAGTAGCTCTAAAAACTCACTAGGGTGCTTGTCTTCATTCAGTTCTCCAAGTGGAAAGTTATTCAAGAACGCCACTTTCCCTCTCATCTCAAGCCCAATGGGTTTGCGATCCTTTTTGTGAGCCACTGTTTTGCATCATGGGATGATACAGTCAAGAAGATAATGAAGTAGTAGAGGCACAGATTCAGCATTGATAAATAAAAATGCTCTGGGTTTTTTTAATTCTCAGTCTAAAAGCAGAAAACCTCTTGATTTTCAAAGCATTTCATTCTTTTCAATAAAAGGCAACAAACTTCAGCTAAGAGAGAAACTGAATTTCACTGTTTTATTTTCTCATTCACCTTTTGTCTCTGTCCCTAACAAACTCTGTTCAGCTTTTCTGTTCCATCCCAATGCATCTTTCCAGCCTTGAATTCAGACATTTTCGACCCCATTCTCTACCATTTTCTCATGTCAAGTACTTCAGTCTCACAGACTGCAGCCCTTTAATAATAAAAGCTGTCCTTTGACTTTTCTCTTTCTTTGCTGACACTACACCTCTTTCCCATTTCAACACCTTCCTCTTTCCTGAGACTTGCGAGGTTCAGAAAGCCCCCTTTCCCATGAATTACAAACCTGTCTTAACTTGAATCCAACTGCTCACCTCTAAATTCTTCACACATACATACACAARTTGTAATCCTTGCCTTATAACCACTGCTCGCATTTCAGTCTGCAGTTTGTGTGCTTTTCAGGGCTCTGCTCGAACAGCCTTGTGTTTACCTGCAGCTAAGTCTGCATTTCTGCTGCACTGCCTCTGCCTGCAGTCTGTGCTAGGCAAATAGAAAATGTGCAAAACATATTAAGCATCTACAAATCATTGAATCTGATGAATAGAGGGGTCAGAAGGACAGAAGTGCTGAGGTAACAACAGGAGTGTTGTGTGGGAGTGGATGTTGCTCATATATGCATTGGTGTCAGTACAAACATGTAAAGATGAGGAGACAAGGAAAATTTGTTCAGACAGTTAATCTACCTCCCTTCTAAAATTCAGCAATTTTAGCAATTTTTTAGCAAAAATGGAACACCYAGTTTTCCCAAGAAATTCTTCTCTGTTTTACTTAAAGCCTATAGCCCTTTGGCTGTGAGCATGGATTTTTGGCAAAGGATCCCCCATGGAGCAGCCAGGGTACTCGGGCTTGGACCTCTGAGCACCTGTTGATTAACAACATTTGAGGAGTGAGCAAGGTCAGGACATTCTTGATATGCTGCTCTATACCTTGCAGGTGATCTGTACTTTTCCTGCAATTCTTGTCATGTCCAAACATTCTGAACTGACTGCACACTTGCAGTCCAATGTGCATAGACTCCTCTTGTCAGAGCAGCAGCCTAATACAGTTTAACTGCATATGTTCAGCAAACATGTCTAAAAAGTGTCTGGATTTTCTGCTCCAGGCAGGTGGCAAGAATAAGGTCTGTTCCCCACAGCATTCTCCTGGAGCAACTGGCTTCTCATGGCTTGGACGGGTGCATTGTTGGCTGGGTAAAAAGTGTGTGGATGGGGTAGTGAATGGAGTTACATCCAGCTGGTGACTGGTCACCAGTGGTGTTCAGCTCGGTATTTGGGCCAGTCCTGTTTTTATCGATGATCTGGATGAGGGGATCAGTGGATCTGGGTGTGCTGCTCAACAGCAGCTGAACATGAGCCAGGACTGTGCCCAGGTGGTCAAGAAGGCCAATGGCATCCTGGCTTGGATCAAAAATTCYGTGGCCAGCAGGACCAGGGCAGTGATTGTCCCCCTGTACTCGGCACTGATGAGGCCACACCTCGAGTCCTGTGTTCAGTTTTGGGCCTCTCACCACAAGAAAGACATTGAAGTTCTGGAATGTGTCCAGAGAAGGGCAATGGAGCTGGTGAAGGGTCTGGAGCACAAGTCTGATGAGGAGTGGCTGAGGGAGCTGGGGTTGTTTAGCCTGGAGAAAAGGAGGATCCTGAAAGGAGGTTGTGGTGAGGTGAGGGTTGGTGTCTTCTCCAAAGCAACAAGTGACAGATTGAGAGGAAATGGCCTCATGTTGCACCAGGGGAGATTTAGATTAGATATTAGGAAAGATTTCTTCATGGAAATGGTTGTCAAGCATTGGAACAGGCTGTCCAYGCAAGTGGTTGAGTCACCATCCCTGGAGGTATTTAAAAGATGTGGCTTAGTGGTGGATTTGGCAGTGCTGGGTTAATGGTTGGATCTCAAAGGTCTTTTTCCAACCTTCATGATTCTATGATTCTATGATTCTATGATTCTAAGCCTCTCACTCATTTCCCAGGAGGTGCGGGGAGCAGGCTGTGGTCACACTACTCGGGAGAGCTGTGAGCACGTTCCATTTATCAGTTTATTCAATATGTTTATTTCCATACAATTCTAAATCTGACCTAACTTTTTTTTCCACCAAGTTCTTAAGAAAGTCTCTGTGAATCATCCAGTTACATGAAGTCACTGGTGAGCATCTGAAGAGATGGGAATTCTTTCTGCATTACTCCTAGGCCCTGGTGGAGGAAAATACTTCTGCAAGGGAGCTGGGATTCATGTAAGGGGCTGGCGGGTCTTCGCCACTCCTGCTTGTAGCTTGTCCTCATCAAGTAGCCCCTAAGATCCCCACTGTATGATGCATAGATGTTTCTGATATCCCCTGTCCCTTTGAGATAGGTCAAAGACCACATGCTTCATTTGGGCACTTTCCAGTGGATTTCACAGCCTGGATCCTCCACTGAGCCAGTTGAGGCTCAGAGTTTCTGGATGCCTCAAACTTAAAAGCTCTCAGAGTCCACAACGTGTTACATGTACTGTTGATGAATTTAGAAATAGGAACATACAAACACAAGGTGCAACAGTTGTGTTTTAAAAAGAGCCCCTTATGTGGAAACTATTTGATTTATGCAATTCACTAAAATATCCTACTGTTTTAAGTTCAGTCATTTCTGGTGTATCTGGGCAGCAGACTTAAGTCACAGGAGGAAATCATTGTAAACACCTACAAATGTGCAAAACAAAGCAAAACAAAAACCCAAGGCAAAACATTTCATATACAGAGCCTTCTGGCAGCTGTTGAGAATTGAGAGAAACAGCTGGATCTGGTGAAAGAATAAAATACTGGATTCTGAATTTATATAGATTTCATATATATAGGCCCAAGACTATACTTCTGAAAAAACACAGTCAGTTGCTAATCCAGCCTGGAGATACCCCAGCTTAATTTTTTGCATTTTGTTGGGGGTTTGTTTGTTTTTGTTTTTGTTTTTATTTTGCTTTAACTTTGGGGAATTATTCAGCATCATGCCTTTTTTGTGTTACCAAAACTATTTTGCTCTTAAAACTTGTGGAAATTTTCYTCTCTGTACCATTGTGTCAATATGATTTATCTTCAAATATTTATAAATGCATGCTACTCATGGAGATTTTTTTTTTTTAATACTTAGATTGACAGGACAGAAACATCTAGACCAAATATTTTCCTCTGAAAATTCTTGCATTTTCTATTTAGTTTGTTACATAACCCCTTATTACTGATTATTTCAATAGCTCATTTTTTTTCTCATTTATTAAAATGAGCAATGTATAGTACAAGTAGATAATTGTTCATTTGGTCTACAGATTTCACTGTATTCTTTGCTCACAGGTTGCTTTTGTGTTGTTGACTTTTTTGCTTCATCTTCTCTAGCCTTCACTGTTGCTACTTTTTTTTTTAGTGTTATGGCTGTTCTGCCTCCTCTCATTTCTTCACATCATTTGATGAGCATTAAATTTATAGAGGTATTTCCTGCCTTCATTTTCCTCTTGTGAGTTTCAATTGCTCCTTTTGTCTTGCTGTATATCTGTTACTTTTTTGTCTTCATAGTCATGACTTTCTGAACATGGCAATTTCTCTGTAAAAACAGAACAAATTTTAATCTATTATTTTAATATTATTTAAATCAAAACAACAGGAAGAAGAATAAAAACATGTCAGGAGAAGACTTAAAAACTTAAGTGTCTGTATTACTTATATATCACTCTGGTTATATTTAAAGATACAGATTTCTAATTTGGCCTACATTTTCATTAGATACAATTCAGACTTTCAGATGTGGCCCTTGTCTTTTCAGGTTGATATTGTGTTAACATCAAAGTATTTTATAGAAACTTGTACATTGTTTCTTTCTTACCACTTCTGTCCTTTTTTCAAAGAATGTTTTGTGAGACAGAAACAAAGATGAAAACAGTAAATTTCCTAACTTCTAAGTTAAATCTGCACAGTAGATTTTGCTTTTAGAATAATGTTTTGGTTGCAAAATGTCACTGCTTCCACATCAGGATGTCATGTAGAAGCCCATTGCTGTAGAGGAAATTGTTACAGTGCCAGTGGCAAGCTACAATTTTCTGCTACCCTCTACATTGCAGAGAGCCACCCAAAAAAAATAGATAAAACCACAGCAGAATTCCAGTGCTTCTGTTGCCCTTAACAAGTATTAATGTTGACTATTAAACTGAATAGCATATAAGACTCTCTTGCTGAAAGTAGCAGCACATACATTAGAAATGCAACATGCTGCTAAAAGGCATCATTGTTTAACTGCTGAAGACATTCAGTTTTGCACGTCCACTGGAAAAGTGGGGAGACATTAAGCCACTTAAGTGCTAATCCATGAGATTAGTATTGGGCAGATTGTGCCAAATGCACAGGGACACAGGCATTGAGCACACGGGCTGCCGTGGCTGTGGTGGGTTTTGGCAGACAGATGGGAAGGTCACGAGGAAGAGGAAAGAGGTGGAGGCCCCACACCACAAACAGGGAGATGCAGACACTGGGGCAAGGATTTGGGATGAGAGGCAACTGTCTGAGTCTCACGTTCATTGTGTGGGATTCAGTGGTCTCAAATTACAAAAAACATGTGTTTATCTAGGCATGCTCCCAGTACAATGAATTTTGATGGACGTGACTTGGAATGAGAGTTCAGCTCTGCTAAAAAGCATAACCAGCACCGTGCAGTGCTGTGTGGACCTGGATTTTGTGTTTCACTGGATCCATTACCTCCCAAAATCAGAGCTTTGCTGAATGCACAATATTTTCTTGACATCTGTGGAATTCAGTTTTGGAAGACAAAATAACAGTGAATGTTAGAGCTGGACAAAATCTTTGCTATAATCCAATCTGCTGCATAAAAGAAGATGTAAGCCATTAAAAAGGGGCTTTACTGCATTACCCATGAACTCTGCATGAAACCTATGGCTCAGTTTTGAGATATGACTTTATTTTCATACAGCTAACTAACCTTGGTTAAAAATTTTGGACAACTTCACTGTATTCTTTACTACATCTCTGCATGAGAAATTTTGGGATAAAATGTAACTCCTTTCATTTCACTTTTGCTCTGAAGAACCACAAAATTTGAAACATTTATATATTTCTTAGAGAATAAAGACCAGACATCATATCAACTTGGAATGATTAGAACCAGGACTAGGTCAGAAAAGTCAGATATGAAGTTACAGTTATTACACATTTGGTTTCTGAGAGGCAGGATTTTCTTCTAAAGAAAGATTATGATCCAAGTTATGACCCTTCTACTATAAGGCCAAGCACATTACTTTGTACTATGTTAATCTTTACTACTGAGATTGTAAAAATTTTGATTGTAAAGGCAGTACTGCTAAGATAATCCCTGTTTCTGTTACTTTAATTTTGCTCTGGCAGTGTTTGTCAGAAACCAGTGCAATTTGTGGCAAAATCAAGTTGGCCAGTGCATAACTGAATGCTTGTTTAAGATTTAGGTTTATGTGCATTTTGACTGCAGTCTCCAATGTGGCCACGGTCAGAGTTCAAGCATGGAAAAAGAAGTCAGCTGCTATTTTACAACACAACAAGAAATATATCCACAAAAAATAACTGTTCTTTCATTATTTCAAAATAAAATTTAATTTCAACAAATTAGAATGTGTGTTACAACTCAGATCTTACCAAAACTTTGTTTCCCATCCAGCTTTTAAATATAGATTATACTAAAATAAAAGCCTATAACACATCAAGGCCAATTTTCCTCTGAATGAGAGTGAAGAATAGGTCTCTGAATCCACTGCTGAATCTTGGATGCAGTTTTAAGAGTTGTTGAATACTCTTTTCCAGATTTCGAGTACCGACACTTGATAGTGATGGCTTTAATGTGCTGAGGAACTCTACCTTAAACTTTGAATTCAAGTAAGAAATGTTTTTCCTTCCTGGACACACACAAACACATGCTTAAAAACAGATGCTCAATAAATAATAAATAAAGAAAAATATATACATTCCTGATGGATAGCTGGGAGCTATTATATGCATTAGATATCCAACAGCATAGCTGTTAAACTTCATAGTGTCAATTGTCCTCTTGAGAAACTGATGTTTTTTCCCAAGTCTGGACTGGGATTAGAACAGGTTAGAGTTTGTGGTGTGGTGGTATTAGGCAGTAACCATGGAGGATACAGTTACACCCTATGTCCTTCATTTTGTCTCTCCTTTTGGCTTGGTAACTCTAAGGAGATGAACTTTCCTGAAAAAACTTTTGGTGTATAAAGGGTTCTCGGTAAATAATTTTGGTATAGATTTGACAGTGATGACATTTTTGCATTTAGTAGGATACAAAATATAGACTGTAAAACTGGTTAATATTAATGTTTGAAAAAAAGTCAGCTATTTTCTTTGGCGATGGAGATACCCAGGTAATTTCCATGCTGCATGGAGGGGAGCTGCTGGCAGGATCTGCCAGGAGAGATGTCCTGCACTAAGTTTGCACTTTAGCTTCTCAATGCAATTACTCAGGAAATTAAAGATTTTTATTCCACATGATTTATGCATTGCTGTGATTGTGACTAAATTACTAGAGGCAGGGAGAGGAAACACTGTTCAAAAATGAGGAGTTAAAATGGGAGGTAGGCTGCTGGTGAGAGCCCACCATTCCGCTGTGAAAGGCAGCCTCAAGGAAAGACAAGGTACAAGTAGCACAAGTAGGCTTTTAAACTAATTTGACATTAGCTATGGTTTTCCTCTGGCAGAATTATTTTATTGAGCTAGCAGATTTTTCCCCCCGTTTTGTTTATCCTTTAAATCACATGCAGGAGTTATAGCTTTCATTTTGCCAAAGAGTATGTGTTTGGAAAAAAAAATTAAATTTGAAGAAATGTGATATAATTTAAACATTGTTTTCCTGAGGAGAAAAGTGCTACACAATGATTAGCAGCAGAGTGCCTTATGAAACGTACAACTGATTTTGCATTTTGTTTGTTTGCTCTTCAGAGCTGGCAAAGCTCATAGAATAATGAATTGGTGACATGCATCATTCAAAATCAACCAAAACTTCGGATGTCTGAAAACCCTTTCAAAATAGTGAGAAAGTTCAGACTGGGAAATGAACTGATTCGCCATAACATTCGGCTAATGCCAGACAAACCTTGTTAGAAATTAAATCAGTTTTGAAAGGGAAGAGATTACCACTAGATAAATAAATAAAATTCCTCTAGCTGAAATATTCTCAGTTCTTGTCACGACATTTTGTATTAATACATACAGAGATGAAATTATACAAGGACATATAACATTGTAAATATCTAAAGTGGTTTCTTTAGACTTTTTAGACAAAGGAAATATTGAAGAGATTGGATGTTTCCTATTAGAATAGATACATAAGGTGAGACTGAAGAAAAACACACTTAA
Source organism: Amblyornis subalaris (assembly GCA_018881555.1). Taxonomy (NCBI): domain Eukaryota; kingdom Metazoa; phylum Chordata; class Aves; order Passeriformes; family Ptilonorhynchidae; genus Amblyornis; species Amblyornis subalaris. The sequence continues at coordinate 4,444,123 of JACAXG010000040.1, read as the reverse complement.
CCTTCTGGAAGAGGTAAGTAAGATTTATTTCCTCTTATATTACAGCAGTTATGGAATTCTAATGAATTTGAGAACAACTGGACTAAAAGTATTTTAAAAATGTGTAATCAACCCGTGGAACTGTAGGCCATAATGTTAAGAGCACAAAACTCTCAAGCATTAAAATGAAAGTCAGCTCGTTGGTAGCGAGAGCCCGAGGAAATTTCTCAATGGGTTCTGTGCCTCCGACTGCCCCTTGTGTTTTTGTCAGATGCACCCAGAGCTGGCTGTTGTTAGAGACAAGATATGGTATCGCTGGTCTGATGTGGAATGAGAAAATCTATGCTCCACTGTTTTCTCAAGAGGAAGAAAGAGTCTGTTAACACACAGGAATCTGCTTTTGAATCACTCTGCTGGAATGAACTTTTAAGCCCTCCAGTAGCTGTTCCAAGGGCAGGAGCTCTCCACTTAATGTGAAACAGGTCTTGGAAAATACAGCCAGATAAAGCAAAGGAAGAACAGAATCTCTGAGATAAGCTGAACAGATAGTAGGATCCAGTTATCTTGTTGCTTTCAATACTTTCAATAAGGAATGCTGGGATAAATTAAGTACACAATGGAAATTCAGATCTCAAAATACCTGTGTGATCCAAAGGGTTTTTGGGTGTCTAAAGTTGTTATTTTCATGGAAATTAACAAAAAGGCAGAAATTCTAAATTATAAAACCACACTATCATATGTTTAAGACTTCACAGTATTTATACCTTCACAAGGTATGGGATTTCATCATATTCTTAGCATTGCTTCTTATGAATAACAATAATAATAACAATAAGATTTATTATCATTATCATTATCTTTTTTTTTTTTTCAGATTGGCAATGAAGTTATTTATAAAACAAAGCTATGAATAGAACTATTTCTTCACAGTCCACAAAATGGAAAGAACAATCTCTGACTTGCTCTTCTTTCTCTCTCTCCTCCTCTCATGAATGAATTGTTTGGCTTGCAGTTCATCCTTTCCTATTTAAAATAAACTTTAAGGGTTTCTCAAGCACTGCTGTAGATTCCGATCCCAAAATCAACAGAAGCCGAAGCAAAGAATTGAATCGACTTCTGTAAGCTTTGGATTAGCCTTATAACATACTATCAGTCATTTCTTTTTTCTTTTGCACAGGCCTGCAACCCCTTTGCTACCATGTGGAGGATATTAATGTGGAAATATTTTGCAAGGAAAAGTAGCAGAGAATGCAGAACATCTTGCAATAGAATTAAATTTAATTAAGAGAAAAAAAAGAAAAAAATACTGTACAGGTTATAGCAGTTACTTTCTCTCTTGTTACATTTAGTGACTGGACATATAACAGCTTAAGGTACAGGAGAACAAGTTTGCTACATAATTTCTTCTCCTACATAATTACATTTAGAGCACTGGAAATATTGAACTTGTGAGAAGATATGACTATTTTGTAAATATGTCACATGAACATTGCACGTAGTAATTTTTTAACTCCATTGTGATTTCCTTGACCTTTTTCAGGAGAGAAGATCAACTAAAAATGAAAACTGAGGAATAGACAGAAAGTTCCAAACATTGTACAAACCCCCACAATTTTGGCAAGTTTTCCAGAACAGCACCCAAGGGGTTGATCCCAGCCAGAAGAACACTTTGGCAAAGAGAAATCTTTAATAGCAGACGCATCTGCTGTAAAATTTTGGCTGTTGTTAAGCCAGAGAGACCTGGTTAAGGACCAAGTAATTTTAATGTCTACTGAAATACATATATTTCTGAGCTGGTTGGGAAACTGGGGTATTTCACTGTGAAACCAATGATCTAACAGTGAGGGTGTACAAGAGAAAGATATTTCCAGTGTTACTGTAACTTAATGAACATTGTAATATAATTATTAATAAAAAAACCTGTCGTGATGACTTGTGAAAGAATGTGGTCTTAGTTACCAAAATACCCTGGGGTCACAGTATTATTCAATACTCATGTGGAAAAAAAAGTCCAAAATACTACAGTTGCTTATTTTGCAACAGCTACATGTGCTACATAATTTCTTTGCAATGCTTATTTTGCTCTGTAGGGAAAGTCTACATAAGACTTTATGCTTCTCTAGTTTCCTGCACCTTAAAAATCAAGCACTTGCCAAATATTTATGAACTGTACTTCCTAGCCTCAAAGTCCATAGTAGGAGGCAGAGTTATTGTCTCTGTTTTTCATGGAAGATAAAGTGAAATATTCATGATTATCAACAAGAACACCATTGTCAGGATTAACTTAGCCTTTTTAATGCATGACTCATCTTTTTGTTAAATGTGCTGTACATAAAATGAAGGAGTTTTAAATTATCTCCTGTCTGGGGGTCTTCTAGGGGGTTTAAATAATAATAGCTGATGAAGAAATCTGTGGCAGAAACAGAAATGTAGGCCTTGGGATTTTCAGCATACAGGGTTTCCTTGAACAAGAAGACACATTTTCAGTTTTCTGGATTGTTAGTCAGACCTGTTTATTTTTTAAATATAAAAGTACAGTTCTTTCTTGGAAGGTATCTTGAGGTTGGCCAGTAGTGGTTGTTGCAGGAGGTGCAGACATTCCCTTTTAAAACTACTGTTCATGACTTTGCTGGAAATAGCTCAGTATGGTGTTGATCTGTGAGTCAAAGGACAGACCTTTGTGCAAGTTCTGACCACACTTGCGTCATTCTCTTTAAAATGCTGGGATGCTTGGGCCTCTTTGCTTAGGTGTCTAGTGTCAGACAGACTTGTAAAAAGATACAGTTGACCTGGGTTTCATTAGCAGAATAAAAAAGAAGCTTACCCAGCTGCCCTGCTCAGGGAAGGGCAGAGCTAGTGCAGAAGGTCACCCTGCAGTTCCTGCCCATGATTTCTTGGCCAGTTTTTCCAGTAAACACTGGAAAACATTTTTGGAGTTGTTTCATTGCTCAGTAGGTTTCTCTCACTAATGAGGGAGTCTTAATAGGCAGGAAATCTAGAATGTCCTACAGCATTCAGTCAAGGTGAAGGGACCTCTAGGCATGAGGAAGAAGGACCTTCTTTTGCCTGGCTGTGTATCCTGGAAGTTTGTTATTTCTACAGAATTTTATTCCACTGGTGTTTGAAAGGAAATTGCTTTTTGCATGCTTGGGAAAGTCTTCCTCTTGACCAAGTATAGCTTTGTAAATGTGTATTAAGTAAATAACTTAGCAGGGTGTATTTATGGGCTTTTGAAAATTGAGGCAAAGTTCTAGTAGTGATATCCTGTTGATGGGGAATGGGAGGGCTGAAGAGAGGTGACCAACGGGCCTGGCTGCTTTGGGCAAATAAAGTTTAGTGCTGTAGGATTACACACTTAAGTATTTTGGAGAAAACTTTGTTTCATGAAAAAATAGTAAAGTTGCAAGTATTTAACCAGTTTGGCATCAATGACATCTTTTTGGCTCTATGATAACTATTTAATGATTTTCCTGATCCCCTATCACGCTTTGTAATTCAGTTTCAGTAAGACACAGGATAGCCTACCCACCTTAAACTTGAAGGAAATGCTGGGAGAGCTGAAAATTTAAATTCTATCACCTTCACGATTAAAATAACTGTAATAGTCCCTTTGGGATTCTGTACCTGCCATAAGCCTCTAAGTTTCTAATACATTGTTTAAAAGAGAGGCTTTGAAACATGATCCTTGCTTTGCAGCAATCACTATAATCATTCTCTGGAAAAATAAAAACCTGCAGCTGGCCATTCCCTTTGACCATCCCCTAAAGGGGTTCAACAGACAAAACTACAAGACTTCCCTCTCTTACACTCACATGAGCAACTAGCTGAAGAGAAAAAGATGCACAAGCACTCCAACCCTTGTTACAGTATAAGCCGTATTAGCACACCATGCAGCTTTTTGCCAAGTCAGAGAGGACAATTTTGATATGCTATTTCTGCAACCATCAGTGATTTCACAGACATCTCTACCTGCCATGTGTCACAGACATCTCTACCTGCCCAGATCTTCTGAAACCTTTGCAGGGTCAAAGGCTCCTCTCTTAAAGAGCAGTTGTGAACATCTGATGTAAGAGTTTGTTCATGCATTTGGTAGTCAAGAGTTTTTCTACAATGTCTTGAAGGCTATTCATTAAAACATAAGTGTCTTTTACTGAGACATCATTAATGGAGCAATAAAAGTGGCATATATGCTCAAGTGACTCATAGCTGTTTATTGACCCAGTTTTCTGTGCTGTTTTCCAAAAGAAGATGGCTGGAATGCTGCTGGAGCTGCTGCAGTCCACCTGGTGAGTGGGGAGTTTCAGAGAAACAACACCCTTCACTGCCAAGACTAGTAGAAGCAGTATTTCAGTGTAAGTAATAAGAGCTGAGCCTGAGCAGTTCCTCTGGGCTATTTCATCAACACACAGTGTTCACCTGACTGAAACAGGGCAGACGTACTTAATGAGGATCTTCAGGAGGTGCTGGACCTGTGCCTGTCAGGAGGATTAAGTCAAAAAAAATAATTTGGGCAAACTGCTGACCTGTGCTTTGGCAGAGGCTCGTTTCAAATTTGAAACAGCAGAGGAAGGGCCCAGCAGTCCTTTCAAGCAGTGGGAAAAAGAACCACAAGTAGAAAATACTTGCATTTTATTTGGCCCTGAGCGTCTTGGAGGAGGCCATGTCATGGAATGAGCAGGAGGAGAAGGAGTTCATTCCTTCTGAAAAGGCAGAAATCACGACTCTTCATGCAGGGAAAGAAGGGGCTTTTATTTTAACTCGCTGAGAACAGCCAAGGAATCTAGTAATTATTCTGGCCAGGTTTATGCTAGAAGGACATTGTCAAATGCTTTATAAAACAGATTATAAAACTCTTCAGCACTTCAGCACGTTCTCTTAAATGCATGAAAATAATTCTTCCATTACCAGTTCCGCCTTCCCCATTTGGCAGCAATCTGTCCCACCTCCCCTCTTTAATTTATATTTAAAAAATACCATTACACATACATTACACATTGAATCCATTCTTCAGTGTCTTGTATGTTCACCTCTCCCTATCTGCTCCACAGAGAACCAAGATTCAGGACGGAGCAATTATCTACATGAAGAGAGGAAAAAATGGTAAAGGGAAAGAAAACTAAAATGCTGAAATTGCATCTGTTTGAACACTCTGGCCATGATCATCATTACAAAATCTGACATGATGCTGGAAAGATTATTACTTAAAAGATGTGCTTTACACCTCTGAAGGACAGGTTGTTAGAATCACAAATAAACGATAAGTTTAGCTACAGGAACTAATGGGAGGGAGAGGGTTGATGACAGAGCCACATGATGACTAGGAAGCAACTGCATATGGGAGAGAGTTTGTCTTCCGTGATGAGGAGTGTGTCCTTTGACAACCTCCATGAGCTTGTGTGTGCGTGTAAGGGAGGGGGTTGAAAAGGAGAGATGCAGCTCCCCATGCCTCTTCTAGTAAATCTGCCACCACTAAGTGAATTGAGAATTCACATGTATTTCACATCTGGTGAAGGGGCAGTTCCAGAGAAGGGAAAGTAATCTCTCTGTTCCCGAAGCCCTTCACTCTATTTTTATCCTAACATATTACTTTAGTACATAAAAGTTTCCCAACACAGGAATCAATTCCATGCTTCTGTTCACTGTTGTAAATTCAGTTGTTTTGTTCTTTCCACCCCTGTCATGGCTTCAGGGAGCCTGCAGTAGTTTCCCTCTTTGGTCTGCTTGAATGGCAGTCCTTTGGGACACTGTATTTCAAGCCTTTACCTCTCCCAGAGTAGAAAAGCGTGATTCTCTTAGCATTTGAGTCAGTCTTGGTTTTCTGGGTCTGCACAGCAGTTCCTGGGCTCCTGAGCTGGTGGCAGTTTTCTTCAGGCGAGGTATTCTTTAGGAACTGCCATCTGAACACACACAGGGTGGGGAAGAGCTCGCTAAGGAGTAGCTTTCGAACAATAAGAAAAAAAAGAACTGAACTTATTGTAGAGGACAAGCAGAATGTGAGCCAATAGTGTTGTGCAAAAGGCACTTTAGAAGGCATATTCTCTGCATGACACATTAAGTGGTCCTTCAAGTCTTCTTGAAGCTCTTGAAGCTTCAGCTGGAGCACTAAGTAATATCTGGGGTACTGTTAATTAAGAAAGGATGTGAACCAGTTGGACAGAGATCAGAGAAGAACACTGAGGATGATGAGATTGTGGACAAAAAAGAGCTTCAGAAGGGTGACTGAATATGGGTGATATAGCCTAGAAAGTAAAAAAACTAAGAGGAACATGGCAACTGTTTTCTATGTATCAATCAAATACAGAAAGGCATAAAAAAGCCTTTATATGTGCCTCCAATAAGAAATAACAGGTCTGTATTGCAGAAAGTGAGATTAATTGAGAAAAGAACAAAAATATTTTTATTGCCAAATGTCATAGGTCTGTGGAATAATTTATCCAGTAAATGTATAAAGTCATTCCCGATACAAGTATGCATAAGCAAACATGTTGAACAGATGCTTATGAGAATTACACTATCTACAGATAATGGAGTAAATGACATTCCAAATTCCCTTCTATTCCTATTTCCTAAATGTCTTTGTTTATTTTTCATGTCAGCTGTAAGAACAAAGCACACTAATATGCAGAGTTTTTCAAGAAGTCCATAAATATGTATTTCACATTACTGTCTGCTGACTCTGTGTTAGAAAGGAAGGTATACCGAAATTCATCAGACTCTTGTGATGTGGATCATTGTATACCTATCTGAATGCCTTCTTCTTGGAAAGAGAGACTTTTTCTCTGACCTGGGTCATTAGTTCTCCAAGTTCTTACATTTTTAAATGAGTTTGGTAGACTGAGTGAAAAGCCAACTTGAGCTATGGCTCTCTCAGGAATTTCCTGGAACCAGCAAGTTTTCCCTGCTAACTGTCTTCTCTTCATCTTGTGATGAATTGTAAGGTCTGCTAGAAAACTCACAGGAAAGGAAGACAATGCTTCTTTCCTGTATTTTTTCCTTGATTATTTATATATAAGCTGGACAGGAAATCTCCTACTCACGGAGACAACATGTTCTGCACATAAATTAAAGAACATAACCACATCTGCCACTACAGATTTTTGAAATGTAAAGGTTTTTGAATGTTACTGCACAACCCATACCATCTTACATCTGCAGAAACTGCAGACTAACCTGTGAATTTCTACCTTATTTCTTCTCTTCTAATATGCCCTGTTTAATTGAATAAAAAGTAGCCTGAAAGAAATGAAGCTTTGATGCAATTTTTTTTCTGACAAAATAATTTCTCAATCTAGCTTTTAAAAGTGTGGCAATATAAATGAATAAATATGACAATTATTCAAATTAATTTAATCTATAGAAAATAAGTGGATTAGAGGGTTACTGTCAGGTCAGTTCAGGCTTACTGTACAGTTTTTGTGAAAAAACTGAATGTGACAGATGAAACCAACCTATTGTAAGTTGAATCATTGTGATATCTCTATTTAGTTCTGATGATAATGTCTCCTTTAAGCCTTAAAATCATATTATGCAATTGAATTACATAGTGTGTAAAACTTCATAGAAATAGCACTTCTCATTTATCTTCATTTCAACATTTAATTTTTAAAGCAAAAGTGATCAAAGAACTTATAGAAAATTGTATTTCAAAATATTTTTTTAGGTTCTACTCACATATACGACAAACACAGTCAAAAGTTTTCTTGACATCCACATTGATTTCTGAATCCATTTTCTGTAAATCAGTCATCCAAGGATCAGATGTCAGCCAAGTCCACACAGGAGGTCCCATGCAGTCAGTGGGAAAAATAGGGTATGTCCAGGCCTGCCTGCCATGCTCTGGTGCGATAAATCTTCGAAACATTCCCAGTCTTCCTCCATTTTCTGCAGAAGGTAAGCTTCCAAGCCTGAGTGAGTAATCTCTCTGATGTCTTGAGTCAGATGAGAATAAATATTTTGAATTGGTACGAAGCAGTCTTATTTTCAAAAACTAATTATGAACAAAACAAATATACAGCATCAGAAATACTTGTTTTTACTAGGAAAAGCAGAGGAGCCAGAGCCAGGTTTTTCTCACTGTTGCTCAGTGACAGGACAAGAGGCAAGGGGCACACAATGAAATACATGATATTCCAGATGAACACAAGAAAAAATATTGTACTGTGGGTCACATTTAATCAATTACACAACCTTTTATTATTTTATTTTTACTTTACCTAGAGTGTGTGATATATTTTAAAATCCTTGGAGACTCCAGATTACTAGGAGGGAAGCTATCATATTTACCTACTCTGTATGAAAGCTGAAGAGTCCAAACATGTAAGCGTAACTGTTTGCAGTACATCCGTTTTGAAAGCAAACAACTAAAGCACCCACCAGGACTGACTCATACTGGAAACACAGTAAATGTGTTTCCAGCAATTTCCTAGTCTAGCAGTTTTGCAGTCTACAGGTAGCTTTACCGAATATTTTGTATTTGCATTTGGATAGACAGATGAAACTTAAATAAGAAGCCAAGTRTTTCTTTCCCAATTTTAGTTTCCCGTTATCTATTTGAAAAAAAAAACAAGTTTTTTCTTTAAGACTTGGATAACTCTTTTCCATGTAAGAAACATACATTTAATGCAGTCCCTTGAAATTATACTAGTTTAAAGTAAATTAAATATGGTCAAATTTTCAGACTGAAGTTTCCATTTGATGTAAATACAGGTGAGAAACATTCTGCAACATTTATTTCTACTCTGTTCAGTGCAGAGCTTGTACTTTTTATATTCTGGGAAATCTAAGATATATTTTCATAATAAAAAACCCCTAACCTATTAACCTCCGGCCACTTTAACTCAAATAAAGCAACTGAAACTTTATCAAAATCTGTTGTTAAAAGGCTACTGGAAGTTCATGTACATGCATTTGTCTGTAACAGAAGATAATGATTAAACTTACGTACCACAGAGAAGTGAGATGACACGGAAGACCTCCAAAGTTCAAACTAAATTTTGGACATGTTCTGTGACTTTTTCAGATTTCCCAGTAACAGTATTTCAAGGAGAATTTATAAGAGAGACTCGAGAGAAAATATTGCCTCTTAAGAAAGTAGTAATTCACATGATGCAAGCACAAATGAAATCTTGCAGGTATTCTGATAAAAATCTCTGTACACTATCTGGGAGCACTAGTTATTGTGAGGATGCAAAATGTATATGTGTTTGCTCAAAAATGCATATATTTGACAATCAGAGAAGGTGAGTCTTACATATAAAAATTCTGATCCTGCAATGTTTATTTATAGCATTTATCACAACTTAATTTAGTAGGACAACTCACATATGGAGTATTTGCAGGATGATAACTGCATGATGTGTATTGCATAAGCCAGACTGACAGGACACTAGTTTCACCTTTGATCATTGAAGTCCAAGTCTGGCCCTGCACAGGACACCTCCAGGATCACACCATGTGCCTGAAAGCGTTGTCCAAAAGTGTCTCGAACTCTGTCAGACTTGGTATTGTGACCACTTCTCTCGGGAGCCTGTTCCAGTGCCCCATCACCCTCTCAATAAAGAACCTTTTCCTATTATCCAACCTAAATATTTCCTGACACAGCTTCATACCATTCTTTTGGGTCCTGTCACTGGTCACCAGAGAGGAGATCAGAGTCTACTCCTCTGCTTCCCCTCACGAGGAAGTTGTAGACTGCAATGAGGTCTCCCCTCAGCCTCCTCCTCTCCAGGCTGAACAGACCAAGTTACCTCAGCTGCTCGGGATATGGCTTCCGCTCTAGATCCCTCACAATCTTTGTGGCCCTCCTTTGGATGGACAAAGAACTGTCTGAATGGAGACATCTAAAGTGTTACAGCCACTAGTTCAATGTCCAAGTGCAAACCAGTAATGAGTGCTGTCCTTCAAGGGTCTGTACTGGAACAAATGTTGTTTAACAACTTCATCAATGACATAGACAGTGGGACTAAGTGTGCCCTCAGCAAATTTGCAGATGACAGCAATCGCAGTGGGGCAGTTCATTTGCTGGAGGTAAAAGATATCATCCAAGGGACCTCAACAAGCATAAGGAGTTGGCCTGCACAAACCTTATGAAGTTCAACAAGGCTAGTGTAAGGTCCTGCACGTGGGGTGGGGCAATCAGCACTATCAATACCAGCTGGGGGACAAATGGATTCAGAGCAGCCCTGCAGAGAAGGACTTGGGGATACCGCTGGACAAAAAAAATTGTACGGGAATCAGCAATATGCACTTGCAGTACAGAAATCCCCCTGTATCCTGGGCTGCATCAAAAGCAGTGTGGCCAGCAGGGTGAGAGAGGTGATTCTCACCCTCTACTCTTGTAAGACCCCATCTGAAGTACTGTGTCCAGCTCTGGAGTCCTCAGCACAGGAAAGATGTGGACGTGTTGGAGTGAGTCCAGAGAATGACCATGAAGATGATCAGAGGGCTGGAGTACACCTCCTATGAAAACAGGCTGAGAGAGCTGGGCTTGTTCAAGGGAAAATAGTTTTAAATTGACAGAGGGTAGATTTCAATTGGGTGTAAGGAAGACATATTTTACAATGAATGTGGTGAGGCATGGGAATAGGTTTCCTAGAGAAATTGTGGATAACCCAGTCCTGGAAGTATTCAAGGCCCGGCCGGATGAGGTCCTGAGTAACTTGGTCTAGTGAAAGGTTTCCCTGCCCATGACACGGGTGCTGGGCTAGATGATCTTTGGATATCTTCTTTAAAGGGTCTCCCAACCCAAACTATTCTGTTGTTTTATGGTTCTATGATATGATTCCACATACTTATATCCTTAATTTTCAAACATATTCATTAGCTTACGCTGCCCATTTGATACTTGTGTCATCTTACAAAGCACTTCTCAGAGACTGGGGAAGAACCTCAGCCTCTCTTGTTCATATTCAGGTGGCATGTATCCTAAGTCATACTTAGGAAGATTGGAACAAGTTTCAGAAAAGTAGAAAATGTTCAAATGGACCAAAAAGTTATGGGTAAAAGACAGGAAAAGGGACAGGAATAAAATACGCTCATTCTTGGCACAGGAATAGTTAAACACCCCATCTGTTTTTGCATTATCTGAGTAAGTATTTCAATGATAGGACTTTATGCTTATAGATTTGTTTCTTTGGATCATCTCAAAGATTATCAACAGAAAAATAAAAAATAAATTTTATTTGTATAATTTTGATATTCAGGGGAATAATGTGATGGTTTTATTGGTTATAAATCAATTAATGTTATCATTCAAGTAGTATATTAAACAAACAATGAAATTCAGTCATTGCCACTCATACTGAAAAGTAGGAAATGATCTCTCAGTTACCTACTCTGGCTTTTGCAACATGTGTTTTAAATTTATACATGTAACTGAAAGAAAATGAGTGTGTACTCCAGAACACAAAGTAAAATATTTCTCCAGCTATAGTGATGCTCTTTATGTTTTATTCACAGGTAAAATAGGTTGAGTCATGTAGGAAAATAATCCAAACATACAGTCTCTTTTCTGTTGTTTGCACAGCAAGAGTAGAAGAGGAAGTAACTCCTGAACTAACTTTTTGAAGTGAGATTGTTAGCAGAGCAGTGTTGGCTGGTCAGGTCTCATTATTCAGATGCTATCACACTATTTGCTTGCTTGTTCACTCTTGAAGCACATATAGAAACTGAGCTCTCATGCACAGGTTCTTGTTGAGAGAAAGGTTGTACCCAGTGCTGCTCCTCTTTTTGTGAATTAGAGTGGCTTTGTTCTTACTGAATCCAGTGGAAGAGATCATCTGAAGAGGGGGGAAAAAAATTAGTTTTGTGTTTTTCTGAAGTAGTCTCTGGTAAAACTGACAGGAAAGGGAATGAATGTGGAAGTAGTAAGAGAAGCCTGACTGCTCATTCCGAATGTGGAGTATACCCAGTTCATACTTCACCAGGTTAAAATCCATGACCTTTAGCATAATTTTTCTTGCTACTCAGCTCTTGTATGACACAGAGGTTTGAGGTATCTTTTATTCTATGTGAGACAGCATTCTTACTGTGGGTTTGGAGTTACAATCCAATCTGTGAAGTGTTTGTCGAAAAAGAACAACATGGCTTCTTTTGCTGCTGAAAATAGAAAAACTACCGACCAAATCCCTGGCATTCAATTGTAAGCAGAAATGGTTTTCTGAATCCTTTGGCTTCATCACTGCATCTCATCCCCTTTATTGGTAACAAGACTTGTGTCAAAAACTTCATCGTGCCAAACTGATACTGTCCAATGTCTTCAAAGAGCAAGAATATTGTCAAATAAAATTAATTTCTGAGAATGAGCTGGTGTGAAATTACAAACCACTTTTAAACAAATTTTGCACATTGAACTTATTAAAGTACCGAAAGCTAATTGAAATATGGCACAAATTAAGAGATGACAGGAGTAGCTCCACCCAGTAAATTGTAGTGCAGTCAGACTACAGCCTCTGGCTGATGTGTAAATATTCTTCATTTTGGTTGGCGGTCTGTTTCCAATGCTTCCATTTTATTTAGTAACACATAAACAGTGAAGTTGTTAACTGATTCTTTCTTACACCTTTTTCAGTGGGTCAGGTCACATTACCATTTATATGCGTCAACATCTTTTCTCTTTCACTGAAAGCAAAATTTGTACGGCCCTATGATCATGTCTCTCTTCCATACTGGAAAACATTGTAGGAGCTGCCTAAGCTTTTTCAGGAACTAAAAATGCCGTTCTGTTAATGTGGTGCTGTGTCCCAGCAAATTGCTTTGAGCACATGGCATTTGGCATAGGTCTGCTCTGTCTGATCCTGTAGCAATATCTCTCTTCTGCTGGTCTCATCAATAGATATGGTTTGGCACTGCCTTAAACATCTGTGGGACACAGTGTAGAAAATCGTGAATTTGATTATTTAGCAGTGTAGACTTAAATTGTTAAAACTTGCCTAGGCCTGTATGATGGACTTAATAAAAATTAAATTAAAGATGGGTTGAATATTAGGAGCTCTTCTGATCAACCTCTCCTTTTTGCTTCAGGTTTTAGCATCAATTGGTTGACAGGAAAATCTTTAGACTTTCAAAGATGGTGAACAGATCTCTTTACAATTGGATTTTTTGTTAGGAGTTCTTCATCTATCATGAAAAAAACCCCTTGAAGTTGTTGAGAGAGAAGAAGAGGAAAACAGGTAAGAGACGGAGGGGAGAAACTCATTTACCCAAGCATGAACAAGTTGTTCTGTGATCATGAAATCAGTGTCTTGTAGCTCAGTTAAAATATAGTTGGTAACACTGACCAAGCAGAAGGGGAAACTGAATCTCAGCTGCCCCCGTTCCAGGTGGGTGCTTTCACAGTGGGGCCGCTGGCTGGTCCAGGAACTGTATCTTCTCCTCTCTGCTGTTGAGCTGTCATTCCAGTCTGGGTGAATTCGGCTCATACAATGTTGCACAAATTCATTCTAACACATCTCTGATTTTGAAGAAAATTGCCTTTTATTTGCTTTTGTGGTCAACAGTAAACACATTTTTCTTTACAGCAACTCCAGTGAAAACTATTAATACTGCTTCACCAGCCAGACAGGGTAAAAGTGTCTGTCTGGGATGGAAGAAAGTTATTGAGATGTCAACAGGGATTCAACAAAAATAGTGAAAATGACGAAATTGTGGCTGAAATCCAACCAATGGAAAACTAATTACATGTGAAACCATTACATCAGGCATATGTTTCTGTTCATTTCCTTTGTGTACCAGGTCAGCTTGACTTGATTGTAATATTGTGAGAAGGCTTTTATCATCTGCAACACTCAGATGACTGACTCACTGTCAGGCTGAGATTAAAAAGTAGTTTTATAACAGTTCAGTGAAAGCAATCTGTGTTATTGCTCACCAGAGAACGCTGTCAATTTAAAAAAATGCAAAGTTCAGACGTCACAGTTCCACGAGGGTGGAAGAAAAATCCATTGTGGCCTGATCTCTATTGCCTTTAGCTTAGGACGAGTTATGGAGAAGTGTAAAGTAGTCTACCTACCAAGAGCAAGGCAACTACACATCTAAAATATTTGTGGACCACCCCACTTTTGCCTTTTGTGCAAACATTCACATCTGTGCTCTCTGTCTGCGAGGAACAGATGTAGAGAGTAATTAATACACACCCAAAACTGTAGGAAACAACCCTTGATCTCGATTGGAAACACCAAGTTCAGCAGCATGACAATATGCAAGAGTGGTTTCTAGGGCAAAACAAGGAACCATCCTTCACCTGCCTTCTCCAGCAAGTATTTCCTGTCCCTGAATTTCTTTCAAGAACTTTTAGCTAAGAAAATTCTTTTGACAAGGTGTTTGATCTTGCAAGACAGGAGAAAGAAATAAAAATCCGAGTTAAGAAAAATTATTAATGGAATGAATAATTAATTCTCACCCAGAAATTCCATCTAATACAAAAAACCAATATAAACATTTAATTAAGCACAAATATGGTGACTACATGATGGGAATGTAATGACATATCTATTAAATTAGATAATTAGTTCCAGAGATCATAGTCAGTTTCAGCTCTAAATAATATATTCTGAAGAACGTAATAGAAGCTTGATTTTATGCAGTCAAAATATCCAGAGGACACACAAAGGGAGGAAAGGCATGTGAACCTATGTGTACATATTGGTGAGTTTGTGTCTGCTTACTTTATTGTTATTAGCAAGTCAGGTGCACAGGCAGAGTATTTGCCTTGCTGTGGGGAGCTTGGTTTCAAGATAAGAAACCTTAAATGCACAAGATCTGGAACAATATTGGACATTAAATATCTTCTCTGGTCGCCCACTAACTGGCTACTCCAGAGCAGCAGAAAATCAATACCTTGGTCCTAGAACAATACTGATTACCTCCCTCAGAGATAAATGAAGGAGAGATTCAATACCCTTCTGAAATGTATGTGATGGTTTAGATGGTATAAGAGATGAAACAGTTTTTATGCAGCATCTGCAACTCACTGAATTCATGCAAAAATATGTCCTTTCTGTGAAGTGAGGTATAAATGAGATAAAACTTTTATGGCAAAGTTTCTACGGTAAAGCAATTTACTATTCTACAAAAAAGCACAGAAGTGAGGTATCTGCTGCTAATGGTAAATTTACTAGTGTGCTACATTTTTAATGTACTGATTATTCTAGTCAATCATAATTAAAAGCTCAGCAGTCATTAGTAAACAAAATATATATCTCATATGAAGAATCTGAAACAAATATTTAAAAACAGCTACTGCTGAGTTTCATTTTTGTTATGCCAGTTACTCATTTGTCTTCTATCTCATTGATACTTGAGTATTCTGTGTTTAACCATGTTATTTGGAATACTGTACTTACTTGAAACAAATGGGGCAATTTAACTTAGTCTACCTTGCTTCCAAATTGGAAATATTCCTGTTCACGTGAGATAGTGCACTGTGATTCTTAAAGTTTCCAAGCAATTAAGAGTAGACTTCAACAGGAATTTTCATGACAGATGGAGCTCTCATAAGCCTAAGGGTTCTGGTGGACAACAAGCTGTCCATGAGCCAGCAGTGCCCTTGTGGCCGAGCAGGCCAATGGTGTCCTGGGGAGCATTAGGAAGAGCATTGCCAGCAGGCCAAGGGAGGTGATCCTGCCCCTCTACTCAGCCCTGGTGAGGCCACATCTGGGGTGCTGTGTCCAGTTCTGGGCTGCTCAGGTCAAGACACAGAGCTCCTGTAGCAGGTCCAGTGGAGGGCAACAAAGATGATGAGGGGACTGGAGCATCTCTCTTACGAGGAAAGGCTGAGAGAGCTGGGCCTGTTCAGCCTCAAGAAGAGATGACTGAGAGGGGACCTGATCAGTATAGAAGAATCAGCATAGAAGTATCTGAAGGGAGGGTGTCAGAGGATGGAGCCAGGTTCTTCTCAGTGGTGCCAAGCAATGGGACAAAAGGTAATGGGCAGAACCTGATGTGCAGGAAGTTCCACCTGAACATGAGGAAGAACTTCTTTACTGTGCATGTGACCATGCACTGGAACAGGTTGTCCAGAGAGATTGAGGAGTCTCCCTCACTGGGGATATTCAAGAACTGTGGACACAATCCTGTGCCATGTGCTCTAGGATCATCCTGCTTGAGCAGGGAGGTTGGACCAGATGACCCCACTCAACCTTACATGTTCTGTGACTCTGTGATTCTGCAAACAAGACAAAGATGGGTTAGGAACTGGCATATACTCTCAGTGCCATGATACAGAATTTATGAGAATTGTAATGTCCAGTTGCATAAGCCTTAACATTACAGTCTTTTAACATTAATTCTTATTATTTATAGTTGTTCAAATGAACTTCCACGGATCACACTGTGAAATTAATTTACTAGCATTTACTATTTAATTCAATCTGGACTAAAAGTTTAGCTAGAAAAAGAGAATAAATGCAAATAAAACAAATAATTTTTGCAAAACATTCCATTCAGTTGAGAAAAGATTATCCCACAATTGAGCTGGAAATTAACAATTTGTTCCAACACTGAGGAAAGCCTAGCATTTCATTAACCACTGACTTGTGGTGATCTAATTTGGGAATTTTATTTTCTAACCCAGATGTTTCCTTTATTACACATCTCGACTTTGTTACGGACATGAAAGGGCAGATGGGAAGGTGATGTTCTATCTCCAACACATGTTCAGAATTTAATCTCTCTTGTTTGTCCATTGGTTACAATTTTCAAGGCATCAGATCTGTTGTGTGTTTTACTAGGTTCCCCCCTCTCTTCTTGTCTTCCTCATCCTCTCACCAAAAGCAAAACCTACTAAGCAAAACCCTTCATTCCAACCCCAACAAGGCTATAAGCACATTGAAGTTAACAACAAACTCACATACACAAGTATTTAGTAAGAGTTTGTTTCATTGTAAAATAATAAAAAAACAAAGGTGAAAAAAGGCTGACTTTAGATCTTAAAAAACCTGCGGATTGAAATGATCTAGTAGGTAAAGTTAATTCTAGGAGGGTTTTTTAAAGTGTGTAATTACTACAAACTTATGCTAGATCAGCATTCCTCCAGCATATTACTTGATGAGGTCTGGGTGCAGCTCATCCACATGTAGGTACCTAATTGAACCACAGATGTTAGGAACCAAATCACCCTCTGCTGTCTCCCTCATAAGAAGAGGATTAATAAGGGTACTATGACCCAGACAAGACCTGCTAAGAAGAAACTCCTGTATTGACTGAAAAGGAAGAGTGGTGCTTTAGGGTCTAGCCAGTTGAGTGAATCTCATGAGAAAACCTTTGTAAGAAAAGTTTGGAAAGCTAAAGGCTGCTAACGGTACCTTTCAGCTCTCCTTTCTATTCTCATTACATTGTAAAAATTAGGTTTAGATACATCATGGAAGATAATAGCATGTGGAGTCTTACATATGAGCACTTGCACTGGTTAGTATTTAAAAATGCAAAGCCATGCCCGAGGAAGAATGAGAGAAACTAGGATTTCTTGCTCTTATTTTAAACGAGGAAAATCTGGCTTCTTGAATGAAGAAAATTCATCAGTTCTTCTTCTGTCTTTGCAGGGTAGAGCAGAGTGAAATAAAACAAAAGTCAAACAATCTGTAGCAGCTCTAAAAAACATTAGAAAATTAATTTTAATAATTCGTTCTAGATAGAAGTTTCAAAATACTGATAAGGTTTCATTTCCATATTAGAACAAAATGTTTCAAAAATTTCCCTCTTACCTGATTTTCAGTGGATTAAAATGTCTGGCAGAAAGAGACTGAGAGAGAAAGACTGCTTTCCTTCCCACTAAAATGAAGTTGTGAAAAGGAGATTTGAATTTCACCTTTCAAAATTTTCATCAGAATTAGGACATTTCCTCTTTCATCTGTGCACACCTAATCTTTCAGCTGCTTGCCATAATGGAAGAAGCCGATGGAATGCTACATGTCCCTGTTTTGTTTTGTTTTGTTTTTAAGCCAGATAAACCACAGTGTAATAGGCTTAGTCTGGGAGCAATGTGTAGACTGGATAGGCTTGATGTTGTGCATTAACCTAAATCCCCATTGACACTGCACTGTGCTACTGCCCATGTTATCTACTAAGTCTCTTTATGCACTTCTAGAGATCCTAGAGTGAGGTTCTGAGATTGGTCTGTGTAGCAAACATAACAGAACAAGATTTTAAGGGGTGGGAGAGAAGGGAAAGGTTAGACTGCATTTTTTCACTGGTATTCTATCTTTTATTCAGATATACCAGAGTTCTGGTAATAGTAATTCTACAATGGATTTGGGTCTTCCTTGACAAAATTAAAACACTTTTAATGAAGAAATTTAACTTGATATAGTTTTGTCCAATGACCTAACTAGAAAAATCAATTAATTAGTTTTATTCATGTAATATATAATCTGTAGTCATTTTAGATCTGTTTTGGAGACTAATATTAAAGAAGTGGATTTAATGCACCAGCAAAGAGGTCCATGATTTTATCACTGCCAAGTAAAGCATCTACACTGTCATGAAATTATGGGAATGCCTGCACTGCTTTGTGGGCTTCTTATGCAGAGTAAGGGTGCCTATGACTCCCTTAGACATTTCTGTTTGTAAAAGTGTTTTGTTGCAGATGCATCAGTACTTTCAATTAAAAACTACCTGAAGTTGAAAGCAAGGTACGGTTCCTCACAGTAGTATAGATTCTTCAGCCTGAGAACACTGAGGCTGTTCAGATCTGGATATTTTATTTTATTTTATTTAGTCACAGACCCAGAGGATGGTTTACATTAAGAAATAATATGAAAATAGAAAAAATGGCTACTTCTTAGGTGAATATTGTACTTACTTTACCATCTCTGTAAACTCTAGCAAGGCAGATATTTGATGTCACTAAAAATGCTCCCTATGCTACTTTTAGGTCATACATAGCTGCCCTCAAGTCTTCTTTTCCAACAGAGAAAGAGGAAGACTGAGTAAGAACTGGGACAGCTTAAGTCTTACTTCTCTAGGGACTCTTGTCCTGGCCTGCAAGTGCAGTTCTTGGCTCTGGGGTGAGTGCCAAGGACCAGGTTCTTAGGGGTATCTTGGGCCCTAATACATAATTATTTCAAAAACATTGCATTTGACTAAGTCATTTGCTTTAACTTCCTAAAAATGAATAATTATTAACTTCGTTTTTTTCACTTGAGGCCAATCTTTGCTTATATCAGTGAGAGTTTTTCCATTATGTCTACAGACATTTCAGTTTGCTTTGCTATCTGTGGGGGGAAAAAAGGTCCTTTTTCCTATGTAATGTTGGATCATTTCTCCCCTATCTCTTACATGAGAGTTGCTTATTTTGGCACAAAGAAGAAGTCAGTTAGAGCTGTAACTTCACATATTTGCAATGTGTCAGCTATTATATTAGGTGTATGCATCAATGATCGATATGTATTGCATAGCTCTATAGATTACACTAATGGAATTTTATTTGTGCTTTCACTAGAGCAGCAACTTGGTTGCATTTTTAGTATTCTCTGCTTGTAATTACAGCTCTTCTTTGGCTCAGAATTGAAAGAAATGTTTTAAGACTATCTCCAGGGGGACAAATTCACCCAGCATAGCCGAAAATCCAGATTCACATCAGTTTAATTTTTGTATACACTGAATTTTTTAGGTCTTCTCTATGATCCATTTGCCTCATGTCACAGCCAAGTTTGCTGCTGTTGTCATCACCATGTGCACAATTAGACTAGATCCATTAAGGGGTCAGTGGACCTCTGATGTTAAGACCAGACCCTGGAAATTTGTGAAGAAGCTATAATCATAACACTACCTCTTTAAAAGAATACAGATGAAGAGGCATGTGAATAGGATCCATATGCATATTTGTACTTTATGTGTGTGGCTTTGTATGCTGTACCATCTTGGTATAAATGTATGTTATTTCTTTTTAAATTAGTCTGAAATGTGATTAGAATTTCTGGCGTGATATGTAACATGCTGCCATAGAGTGACGTGCAATTTGTCACTAAATTAAAAAACCTACTTTGTTATTTCTTTTCAGTGTGATCTGGTTAACATTCGTGAGTTGATAGCATAGAACATTTGCTTTGAAGACATTTTCATGAAAAAAAAAGTAATGATCATACCTCTAGTCTAAAAGTTAGCACACGGGGCCAAAATTATACTAATGGTACTGATCAGGAGTCGGATGTGGAGTTTTTCCTAGGAATGCCTTTACTATTCTTTAGAACAAGTCCATGTGAGTATGTATTGAGTATGTATACACAAAGAATGGATTTGGCTCAAGACACATAAACTGTATAGAAACATTCTTTAAAATTTTTGTATTATTACTGCTAGTGTTGCTCGCAGTATTTCTACTTGTTTCAAAAAGCATGGTTTACGCTTCTTGTAGTCTTGTATACTCATCTTTCACATCTGATCTCTTGCGTTGCTTACATAAGACATAAATAACTTTCCAATTTACCTTTTATTAAAAGAATAATAACTCACTCCTAAAGAATGTGGTTTAGACCAAAAGAAGGAGGAAGATTATTAATAATAATAATTCAGTCTTTCCTCCAAAGATAACATTTACATCAATGTTAAATAAAATTATCAAGTCTACATTTGCATGTCATATGCTTCCCTTTCTTGTGAAGCCATCTGTCTTTTTCTTTCTTGTGGAGCAGTTCCTGGATGAGGTTTAATGTAGAAACATAAACACAGGATGACCATGGTATTTCTGGCAGTACTTCCAGACCAACTGGAGCAAGGAATCCATAGACATCATCCTCATCATTGGCTGTGACGCTTCAAGGCAGGTTGCAAATGCAAATGCTTGGATAAAGTAATTAAGAATGTGTCCACTTCTCTCTGGTGTCAATGTTTTAGTATTGTGGAATGGTGCTCTACTCAGGTGAAAAGTCTTTCCCTTCCCCTTAAACAGGTAGAAGTCTCTTATTGTTTAAAATTATTAGCAAAATCTGTCAAATGATCTATAATTATACCGGGGATGGGAAGAAAGTTTCTTCAACAAGTTAAAAGAAGCTCAGGAATATTTTAGATGTCTTACATGAACATCTTGTGCACACCTCCTCTCTCTTTGTAAGCCTGGTCACATGTAATTTGGCTTTAACACAGTGGCAGGTATGCACTCATTAAATATAAGCATCCTTCAAATATAGCTTCCCTTACTCCACACTGTCATCTCAGACATAGAAATTCTGTGGTTTCCTCACTTCCAATTTCAGAAGAGAAAAACTATGATGCGTGCAAATTTCACAAGTAAATTCCGGGTCACAGAGACTATCAAATGTAAGTCTAATATCTATGTGATCACTGATTTCCACTTTGTTTTTGATGGCATGACAAATCCATGACATCTGGTTTAAAACAAAACTTTATAACCCACCTATTCCCCTGACAGAGTAGATGGCAATAACCTTAGATGATTATCTGTGAATGAACACTGTCATGTTCATTACCCTGGCCATCACATCTGAGTTCTGTGACTGCATGGAAGTGATCCTTTTTGGAGGGGGGGGGGTTTAGGTTTTTTTGATGGCACATAAAAACCACCCAGATAAGGACTGTGTTATGGCAGATGGTCTACACAATACGTGGCTATGCTTTCAATATACCCCTAAGGATATTCTGGCTCTTGCCCACCCTTAGATGCTTAGCCAGCCAGAACCAAACATGAAGTTCATATTATTAGCCTTCTCCCAAGTAGCAGAATTTGGATATGTATTTATTTATTGAACAAAGATACATGAGAAATGGAGTGCAAAATTAATTAATTGAAGCATGAAGTTAAACATGGGAAAAAAAATGCAAATCTTCTTAACATCTCCCAAGGGACAGAAATTTAAAAAAAAAAAAACAACCCCACAATAAACTAGTAAAATAAAATATCTTTATCAAACATGGTTCTCAACCTCTTAAAAATAACAGCAAGCATCTATGCTTATACCTGAGATTTATACTTTATGCTAGTGGGAATAATCTGGATGTACTCAGCACTGAGTACATCTTGTTTAAAGTAAATATACTGGAAATTAAATGGACTTCAAAAAAATTAATGAGTTGAGAGATGGCTTGAGGAAACAAAAGGTGTTTCACTGTTACATATATCTACAATATTCTTTAAAAATTTGAGAATTATTTAGCTTAAATACTTCTATGTTCATCATCAAGGGGAGGAATGCTGAAAAAATAAACTGAAACATGAAGCATGGAATGTTTTTTATAGAGAACTTGAAAATCTACGATCTGAATAACAAAACAAGAAAACTTGAACCTGTTTTTTTTCTATTTACTGATGATATTAAACATTTCTGTTAAAAGGAAAAAAATTCCTCTCATCTTGATGCTATCCAGAGGTTGGTTAAAAAGTTCTTATGTCTTGTTTCTACTTTGAATTTATTTAAATTTATTTTAAATGAGGTGATTCTCAGTGATATTGGATGTATAATCCACGAATGGCAATAGTGGGCTGCTACCTGCACGAAGTGCAGGAAATCTTTTCACCCTTTGTTATGTGACTTCCAAAATCTAAACTAGCTGATGGAACATGAAATAGTTGATACAGCCAGAATACTACCTAGGAAAGAGATATGTGACTCGCTTTCAAACTACATTATCATACAAACCTATGAGTCTAAAAGTCACACCTTTTCTCCTCCTTACATTTGCTGCGCATTTTTAAATGCATTTTAACTGCACAGAACTAAATAGTGAAACCCAAAATGGTTCAAAGGGAGAAACCATTTTAAGATGAACCATTTTAATAGAACACATGGATTAAGGAAGTAAAGAAAAAATGAGAGGAAAAGAGAGAAAAATCACGGTGTGTTGGATTAGAAGTGGTGAAAATGTACAAAACAAATTTTTAAGAAACATTTCAACCTATTTAGATTCTGGGCGTGGCTTCAGTCTGTGAAGAGAGTTTTACTGTACACTAACATTTGTGAATAATCTGAGAAAACTTTTGTTCAAATGAATGTTTTCAGACAGCAGATTCCAAATCTCTAAGTCATGGTTTTGTCTCAAAATGTGTTCCAATAAACAGGGAACCAAAACTCACTGTGGGTGGAGCAGCTGTAGAGCTTGGCTCTTCTAGTCAGGGAGCAAAACCAAAATCCTGTGGCAATGGAGAGCAAATATCTAGGGCCTTATGCAAAAGATGTCTAAGTGCATATAATGAAGTTATCAGTTCAAATAGCCCAGTAAACAGAACAATTGTTTGTTGATTTTGATTACCTAATCTTTTTACAATAAAAATTTCAGATTATTAATAAATTAAATGCAGACGACATTGTTATCTAGGGACCTTAAAGATAACCCAGTTCCAACCTGCCATGGGCAGGGATACCTTTCACTAGACCAGATTGCTCAGAGCCTTATGTAACCCGGCCCTCCAGGGATGGAGTGTTCACAATTTCCCTGGGCAACCTGTTCCAGTGCCTCAACACCCCCACAGTAAGGATTTTTTTTCTAATAGCTAATCTAAACCTACTCTCTTTCAGTTTGAATCCATTCCCCCTGTCACTATATCCCTTTTTAAATTGGGGTCTCTGATTTTTCTTGTAGGGTCCATACAATATTCCTTACATGTCTGAAAAATCGATATTTCTGGGGAAAAAAAACATAAGCTCTTCAATATTTGCATCACACATTCATCCTCTATAAATTATGAGATGTCAGAAATATATCCTTGTAATTTATTTATTCATTCATCGAGATTTCTTTTGAACAGTACACAGTTGTCTTCCCGGATTATGGAGGAATATAAGATCTGTGTTTGATGCTAAGTGTAAGAGATGATTTAGAAAAAAAAAAAAAAAAGAATAGCTATAAAGCTATAATATCTAACCCCTGAGTTTTATGAAACATTTACTGGGTTGTGAAATGCACTTTTTTTCCCCTGGACAGCAATTCAAGGGTCAAGGGGCAATAGAGACATGGCCATGATACCCATGGGAATGCTGTAGTATAGACAGTTTGATGATCATTAGGGCAACAAAAGGAATTTTAGAGAAGGAGGGAAATCTACATGCAGTAATACGTGTTTTAACATCATATTGCTGCTGTTGCAAGCAACTAACCCTAACAGAATTGAACTTCAGAATAGGAGAAAACTCTTTGTTCATATAGCAATGTACAAAAGAATTCCTATAATAAATAAAAAGAGGTTACAACACTACATGAGAAGAGCTCATATTTTTCACATCTTTACCACTAGCCATTTTGTAAAAGTAAAGCTCACGTTTTAAAATTCTGACTTGCTTCTTTAGGAAAGTAGAAACAATAAATACTTTATCCAAATAATGGAAAATAAACACGATACTAATTTAAAGTTCATGTTGCAGTGTTTACTTCTGTTGAGACTTTATTTGGTAAAACTGACCCTGTGGGGACTTTTTTTGAGACAGAGTTATTAAGCCCTGAAAGCAAGGGTGGAACTGCAGAACAGCTGGAAACAGAGGGATCACAGCTTTAATAATGCGGGGACATGCACCAATGGAATATCTTGTAAGTATGTAAAACTTATTGGGAACCACACAGTGTTGCACTGCTACACAAGTAAAACAACAATTGCACTGTGGCAAGTGGAGCAGGTGAGTTGCTGTAGGTGGTGGGATACATATTCTGCAGCCTGTTAAGGTGGAAGAGCTGTTTTTTCATTTGAAAATAGGAATAGGACTGTGTCCTTGGAGTCTTGAGACAAGTAAATTTCCCAGGATAGTAAAGTTTGCTTTGCAAGTTTATCTGTAGTATCCATGTGTCTTCTTTTTTTTTTCTTTCCTGCTGAATCTTGCATCCAGTAAGGTTTCTTTGAATGACACTGAGATTCCTCACAGACATGATTGTTGCTAGAAGAGCCTCTCCTACAATGTTTAGTTCTCTGCCTCTTCTTTTTGTGGTTTATTCCATCTGTCCAAACACCACCCTGCCTCAGACATTGTTGTATTGACTCTGGCTGTGGTTAATGTTACCTTCTACAGATGGCAATACTTGCTATGGCCCCAGATAATTTTAGAATGACAAAATGGTTTTATTAGCCATTATGTACAGAATTTCAAGTTTCCTTTTCTGCTTGCACAAAAAGATGTGAAAAACCAAAGAAAAGATTAATAGGTAATTCGCCTTAAACATATTACAAAAGTGTTTCTTTATATAGTACATCTTCAAGGAGAGAGCCTATGTTCATATAGGCTTAATATATCTCTGCAGAAGACAAAGACACTTTATAGACAACAGGAAAATTTTTCGTACAAGATTAACTGAACTCGTTTGATTAATAAAGTAGGTCTCTTTGCAAAGAGAAAGCTTTTAATATATAACTATGAAAGTTTCGTGGTTAGCCTAGATTAACTGAGATTTCTGAGCTTCCTGTCTGATGGCAATAGGGAGGCACAGCTGGAATCTTATCTTGGGTCGAATTCAACCTAATTCTCAAAGGGAGCTGGGATAAGAGGTTTTGATCTACAGCCTCAGACCATAGCTTCATGTTGAATTCACTGTAGCACACGAAAGGCCAAGGTCAGTTGAGCTCGCATGATTGCCATGCCACACGCTCAAGCTTTGCACCATGTCAGTTCAATTAACTATTAAGCCATATATAAAACAACAACTGCTCTCTTATGTATTTTAGAGCCATATTGTTTAACTTTTTCTTTCCATCCAGCTTTCAGAATTAATCAATAGGTTGTAAAATTTTTAGTACCTGACTTACAGAATGAAAATGAGGTAATATTTCTGACTATCAGGATTGCATGTGTACAACTGAGATCAGAATTTGACCCAGACCGTAGAAATTTTTGGAGGGGGGGATTGCCCCTGGAAGACATCTCTGTCTTTCTCTCTTTTGTCTAACCCCAAACTGACAAAGTATTCTTTTATACTATTGGCTGGGTGTGGGCAAGAGGGAAGATGCTTATTTTACATTTGGGTAAAATCTTCTGCTACAGGTGTCTAACCCAGCCCTAAAACATTGCCAACTGAAATCCACCAATTGACGGCCCTATAAAAGTGGTGAGCAAGCAGGCTGTCTCATTATATGGCAACCAGTCCATTGGTGAAGGCCAAAATATGGGGTGACTTCATTAGCTCTTGTGAGGGAAGTAGGGAAATGCCTGATTTGTTGTACATTCCAAGCTTATTACTCACATCAAATGAAATTGTATAATCACTGTATGATTTTTAAGGTAACCTATCAAATTCAAATATGTGAGGTGTTAATTAAATTCACCTAACAGAAAAGATACACATGCAGTAAGAAATTGGTCTTATATATCATGGACATTGAAATATGCAAAACATTTTGTCCTAAAGGTTTAAATTACAAAAAAGAGAAAGAGATTTATTTTCCTGTTTCCTAGATCAAAAATAGACTTCCACAGCCAAAAAAAACTGCAAAGAAATGCTGACAGAAAAGTGTTCTATTTTATCATAATCCATTTATGTTTTCTGATGATTGTTGACTAGTCAGATGAATCAGATACTTTTGACATGCATAAAAATGTGCAGTCAAGTTTGCTTTTATTTGCATTACTATTTCAGGCAAGCACGCCTCCCTGTACAAGTGGACTTACCCAGAACTGCAGAATTAAAGCCCTGTATGAGATAACTAAAAACTCTGTATAACCTTAAAGAACTGCCAAAGCTAGTAACACAATTTTCCTAAAGTAACTATCAGATCCTGATGAAGACAGCTGTGATTTCTGAGTCTCTCTCCAAATATGAAATTTGATTCTTTCCCTCTATCACTCCTTCCCCATGGATTTGTCTTGACTCATCATTTGCGGTTGGAGACTTTAGCACTGGAGAGGCATAACCTTCTGTCCCTGCTTACAAAACACATGGAGGAAGGTATGAAACAGTTGGTACAGTTCTTCGGTGCATCTCTACCCATATATGCTTTGTTCTGAGAAAAAGCACTAACTCTGAAATAGAGCAGGGTCATCAACAAAGGCACTGGGACCAAAGACAGTTCTGAATGACATTCGGCAGAGCCAGCAGCTGGTATGTTACTGGAGATGTTTGTGAGAGCCAGCTGTTTCCAGCTGCTGGCTGCTGCTGTCTTGCTTTTGGGGAGACAGCATTTTCTGGTTCCCACAAGCACTGAGAGAGAAAAATGTGGTGTGCCAAACCACTCTGGGAAGTCTGTTGAATTGAGACAATATGCTTTAGGACTAGGGAGAATATTCTCCTTCCCTCCCACTGGAGTTGTTCCTCCTCGAATGAATAGCCTGGAGCTTCCCAGTCTGTGCTCCCCCTCACCCTGCATCACCCATGGGTACAAACACGATCCAGGTCATAACGTAAGCACATGCCAATATTTATATACTATCGAATTAGCTACAGTGACTGATAAGGAGCTCAGACCGGTTGTGYGCCTTTGTCCCAGCTTGGCTCTGGATGTGCACGACCAGATGGTCCCTGATACAGCTTAAAACATTAGCCTAAACAAATCCAAAACTCCTTGACATTCTTGCCTTGGATTAGTGGTCTGTGCCCTATGACCATGCTGTGTGTCACAAACTTATTCATCTAATCAAAGGCTGGTCACCTAATCTCTAGATCCCAGAGAAATTATGCTTATAACGATGGAAGCAACAGAAGTTAGGACGTTGACTTCAGAGTACAGGCAAGCCAAGATGCAAGTATTGTTGTCCAGTTCAAGTATTAACCYGTAAAATATTTGCATAAGCAATATTCATAGGTATTTTTCTCCTGCACACAGAGAAAATAGTAGTAGAAGAAAGGATCTCATAATACTAATGGATAAATAAAGGAAATTGAAGATGCAGAAGTAAAGCAGAGAAAGAGGACATCTACTGCCATAAGAAAGAAGGCAGAGCTGTGATATGAAGATACTAGAGACAGGACCCCAAGGGGAGAGAGGCTGATGCTTAGGATGTCTTGAGCAAGAACAAGAACAAGAGAAARTATAATCTACATCTAGAAAGAAGAAGTAGAAGATAGAAAGGATGTGAAATTTATGCCAAAGCCAGGAAGTTTGCTCACTTTATGGGAGTTATCTGCTTTTAAAGAAAAATTGTCAAAACTGCTTTTGATGGAGGGATATTTATAAAGAAATCAAAGAGTAGATAATGTCCTGGATACTTCAGCATCTAAAACTAAACCCAAAAATATTAAAAATCAGTGTAGATTCAGTCTTTATGGAACATAAGTCAAAAGAAAATCTTAAAAAATACAAAAATATAAAAAATAACATTTATGTCATGACAGATGCAACTGGGGATATTATCAGATAACATAGAAAACTAAACTAATTGGCTCAAAGCTGTGTAAAAACAAAGCTTGACATGGGAATTTGCTTCACTTCCCCTGGGTTGGAAGTCAGTGTGTTTCTCAACTATTCCTAGAGAAATACTATTGAGAATTATGCAATTACAGAAAACACTAATTTCTCAGAAGCAAATGATAATTGTAATGTTTGTGAAGGAAACAGTAAATATCTTCATCAGTTATACATCTGGGAAGAAGTGAAGATATTTGAGATTTGTTGGAAAGTAGTGAAGACACTGTACAGAAACAGTATGTACAAAGTAAATTTGGATGGGACCCTAGAAAGATAATTGAGTTTAAATAGAACAGAAGTAATTAAACAGACAAAAAACCCCAGAAGTAATTAAACAAAGAAAAAAYCCAACCCTCCCATTACAATAGTATCTAAGTTTCAGTAATTAATATTTAAATACTTGACATTCAGTATTTTAAATAATTTAGTATCAATAATTTAACATTCAATGTTTGTTTATTTTTAATTAAGCCTTGATAAACTGTGAGAATGGTTAATTAAATCAGCTAGAATATAAAAATCAGGGAGCTGTGTACCAGTGACGTGAAAAAAAAGAAAAAAACACCAAACTCCTCTATTTGGAGTTGTATTCAAATCACAGAAAAACTTTGTTAGGGAAGAGTTTTTGATGGAACTGGCTTAAAAACTAATGAAGAAAGAATATAAGAATAAGAGAGAATTCTATAAAATGAGGCAAAGAGGTGCAAACTGCTCATGAAAGAAATCTTATTTTTAGGGAAACTTTTTAGGCACTTCTGTAAGATATCATTTTAATCCTATTTTGGAACCAAGCATCATATTTGTGAGACAGAGAATTCTCTCCATGCAAGTGTTAATTGCAGATATTTTCATTGAAGAGTAAAAAGAGGGAGAGCAGGGAAGATGGATGCAAGAACACCATGTTTACCCATCTCAGGGTTTTTCTCAGGCTTTGCGTAGACACCAATGAGTATTTGTCCTCAGAGCAAGCACATTAGGCTTTGATTTGGGACTAGGATTGAGACAGACTGTAACTGCTTAGCATTCCTTATGTTAAGTTTTCTCTGGACAAAATTTCCATTACCTAGGGAAAACTGGGTTTCTCACACGTAGATCAGATATGGATTTTCATATCAAACTTTTCATCTTCTCAGCTGCAGGCTAGCCATGAAGTAATGCAAAATATGAATCAGGACTATATGCTGAATCCTTTCATAGATCTAGTCTGCAGTTTGAGAAAGTTTGCCTTAATAGGTAAAGGTGTATAAGTTCATTAAGCTGCCTCTGATTTTGCCTGCATTTAGATGTTTTTTCTCTTTTAATTGAAAAATGTCTGAYTTCTGTCACCAAATATGCTTTTTATTCTTGAGTGATAGGAAACAAATTCAAAGGAGAACTGCAAGTGTGTTAAAACTGTTGGAGTGATTGACTGGTGAAATGATAACACAACCTGACACAAACCAAGCAGACAAGTTCCAGGGAGTGCATTAGTTTTCCTGTGAGACATTCACAGAGGTAAGAACTGCAAAGTTTGACTCTGCCAAGAAAAGCTGGAAAGAAAGGGATTTTTTCCAAGTCAGGAAAGGATAGCTCGGGCTAGGAAGGCTATCACATTGCTGTGTACTAAATACAGTYGTGGCAGATGACTTGAAAAATGCTTAGGGCCCCAATCCAGAAAAGCACTTAAACGTGTGGATACCTTTGACAATCGTCGACTAGACACCTACTTAGAGTTATGAGTTAATACCTCAATTTTTTTCCCCAAGGACAATAATCTGAAAATTTGTCTCAGAACTAGGCTGAAGACAAAAGCCCAGAAAACTGAAGGAAGGATCTTTCTTTATTGCTGTGGCTGAACAATGCACATTCTAGTTACCTTTATTTGTGGAAGCATTTTACACCCTAATAGGTTTTTATATAATTGATTCTTTTTCATAGCAGAGGAGAACATATCAATGACTATACTCATCATTAAAAACCTTTCTTATATTGTGAAATGAGAAAAAAGTTTTGTAAAAAAATGCATCAATCCCCCTGACATGTAATGTCAGGGACATTTTTATAGCAGTAAACAAAATCACTGGCTATCAAATGTGACATCACTTTCATCAGATACAGTAGGAGAAATCAAAACAAGTTTAAATGAAAGCTCCAAGGATTATTTCAACTGAAAATAAATGGAGGAAAAGCCCATAGGAGTCCACAGTGTATAAAAYAACAAATACTTCAAAAGTGCTGACAGCAGGGCTGGACTGTTAAGGTGACGAATGCTCAGGAAGCTATACAACATAAACAAATGCATGTTTTAAGTATACAAGTGAGACCATACTTTGAGAACAACATCATGTCATTTCAACCTCTGGCTGCCTGTGTCTAGTATTGTCTCAGTGGTGGTAAACTCATTGATTACATTCAAGTCCCAAACACACTAAGACCTCAAAGAAAAATGCAAGTGGTCTGCATTAAAACCCTGGTCAGCAATATTTCTTGAGTGTTCTTAAACCAATCGGTGAGAATGCAAGCCCAATTCAGTAATTACTAGCCCAATTCAGAAGATTTTTGCCGTGTGGTAAAGATATCAAATTGAGAGTCTACATCAGAAATATGTCATCAGGAATCCCAGAAAAAGTGTAATTTGACTGACTGGGGTGACATGTAATACATCTCTTTTTACAACATGATCCTATCTTAGATCAAGAAATAAAAAACCAAAAACCAAAACCAAAACCAAAAAAGAACTCAGAAAGAACAATATTTTCTTCTTAGTCTGACAATGAACACATTTATTTATATTACTGAGCCTAGGAAGTGTTCCAAATTCCCAGTATCCTGTATTCATATTGAGGCAAGATATTGGCATGTCAGCCACCTTTCTCCTTCATATTCAAGTCTTTTTTATCGAAAGGAGGCCTGGACATKTGAGCTCGCAGGGATCCCTGGCAGATGTCTGAACTGGAAGACCAGGAGACAGAACCATGGTTTTCACTGCAGTGAATCCCAGCAGGTAAGTCTAGACAATGAATTTATTTTTTTCAATTGCACATTGTTTATAAAACAGGAGGGATTTGATCCCTCTAGCAGTTTTACTTCATTTCTGAGCCCTCAGTCTCACTGGAAATCAAACTGGGGCAGAGGGAGAAGATCTCAGTTGACATTTAGTTGGTTGCATTTTCCTGAAATGAGACATAAAATCATCAAAAATAACTATTCTGCCAAAATAATTATTTCTCAAATGTCTGAAAAAAATTGAATAATCTTTCAAGGCATATCACACTTACCCAGAATTTTACAACATGGCAATATATTTTTACAATTACCATAGTACACTATTTGGGGACTTGAGGCCTCCATTTCATCTTCTTCTTGTCCCAGCTTGAGGTTTCCAGGACTGCTGTTAGTAAAATTATTGAATCACATGTATATTCATTCCCATGTAGATGTAGGATATTTTTTAAAGGCTRTGGACTTCTCTTATTCGCCTAGCTCCATTTTACTCAGGTATTTGTTTGATTTTTTTTGTGTGATGACCTCTTAACCAGCAACGTCCTAGAAGCTGATTTCAATAAAACTACATTCATCAAAGTCAAGTAATTAAAAAAAACTATGTTCCTGTGGTGTCATGGATTCATCTTGATTTCCCAAGTGGATGGGTTTTTTTCTGTTGTGTTTTTTTTTCCTTTTCTTATAATCCAGTTCTTCATTATCAAAGTTTGCCATACTTCAGAAGAAGATCAAATCCTTATTCAATTTAACTTGRGGTTTATTCCAGCACACTTAAGAAGCCCAGCCTATTCTGAAAGATGCTGAACATCTGTACATGTGGCAACTTAATTTTAGGTTCTTATTCCCCAAGATTGAGTCTGGAATCCTTACGGGATGTGGAGGCACCACTTAGAATTTAGTTTACAGCTTTTTCTTGCTGGGAGTCATATTAACTAATATGATGTTCTACCCTTATACACATAATTTGGGGCAAGARGGAGCCATCTGAGCCTGAGATTTAAAACAGAACACACACACACACACACACCCCCCTTGCTTGATCCTAGAATTATTTTCTTCCAAACATCTTATTCTTCACCAAGTGCTTCAATGAAATAGTTGGAAAATGTTTGCAATATTGGCGGAAATCTTTTCCTTAGCTTCATTTTTGGAAACAGCTGAGCCTTTTTCAGCAATACCCTTTAAGAACTACAAAGAAAAAAATAAAAAACCCGAACACACCATAAATCCTGAATCATAAGCAAAGGAAAAGCATGGAAAATTTAAATCCAAGCAATTAGTTTAACCAAGTTATAAATATCTGCAAGCTGAAGCTTTTCTTGTTTCCATTGAGTTAGACAATCTTAATTTAGACATTACTACTTGCTATGCCTATAACAAAATACCCCACCCCTGCCCTTCCAAAAAAGAAGAGGTCACAGTTACTGGATTACTTCGTTGAGAGTTTCTATTTAAACTCTTTCAGACTCTTCATGCAGCTAATGTAGGAATAAGACTCAGTGTCTGAGTATTGTTCTAATCTGTCTGAGTATTGTTCTAATCTAATGAACACATGAAATAAAACAATCAGACACTGGCAAGTTCAGGCAGTTTAGACAGTTCACTTTTGAACTACTGTGCAAATAAATCTTTCAAAGTTTAACTTCACTTAAACAATCCAGTGGTTTCTGTTGCTATTCTTGTTCATCTTCTATGTTCAGTTCTCTATTTCTTAWAATTCTTTCCAACATTTTCAGTACTTGTTTTTAATTTACTGTTCTTACACAAAGACCTGCCAGCTACTGTCCTGTGATTTGAAAATTGGTGCCAAACATAATGGTTGTTTCATACATTTCCTGAACCAAAACCTAGGAGGATAGTCTTGATGCTATATAACAAAAATTAACCCTCCCCTACAAAAAAACTCTATCTTGCTACCTGATATCCGAGATTCCTTAGGTTTCTGTGACATCTTAATTTTTTTTCAATGAAGAAATCATTGTCAGGCTCAAGTGAGCTATGTTCATGTACCAGAGCAAAACACGTGCTAAAATCTTTCCTAATTTTTAACCATCTAATCTCACCAAAATCAACAGGATTATACCAACATGAAACAAGGTATTTATTCACTTGCCTCTATTCTCTATCAGCCTGCCTTTAACAGCAATAGTTCTTTTGATGACTTCTGCATGTCTTGCCTGCTGTATCTTGTAATCTTGCTTATTATCTTTCTCAGCATGTCTTGCAGATTAGTACAAAAGTAGAGGGAAAGGTTAAATAGGAATTGTTGTATAAATATCCACCACCATCCAAGCATGCTGGAGTTCAGCAGACACTGCTTCTCCCTTGCTGTGCTAGATATAGATTTTGGCAGCCTTGAAAACTTCTAAGAGAAATGTTGCAAGACCAGGAAAACATTAAATTAAAAGCTTCATCAATACCATTTTAATATATGTATTTTTAAATATGCAGTGCAATCTTCCCAGCTCGTTTGTGTTATTATTAAGCCAAGGAAAATCATGATGAATTTTTAAAAAATCTATTTTCTTTATTTAGGTTGT
The DNA here is from genome assembly GCA_018881555.1 of Amblyornis subalaris. Classification (NCBI taxonomy): domain Eukaryota; kingdom Metazoa; phylum Chordata; class Aves; order Passeriformes; family Ptilonorhynchidae; genus Amblyornis; species Amblyornis subalaris. The sequence continues at coordinate 4,410,355 of JACAXG010000040.1, read as the reverse complement.
AAATCTCGTTCATGTACCATTAGCAGATGCTAGCTATTGTTAGCTACTGTTAGTGTCTTCTCTGGATCATGCTGGCAGAATATAAGATAAAAGACTTCCAGAGCTGAGAGCTTTCCTGAGATGATCAAAGCACTGCAAAATTTGCTGTTTTACTGTAGCATCTGCAGCTGGGTCACCAATTTCCAAAGCATCTCATGCTGGCTGAGAGGAGTAAAAAAGGCTGTTCAAAGACAAGCTGGAAGATACTCCCCTGCCAGAAAAAGCAATAACTGAGCCCCTGAGTGAGATGGAATATCTGGGTACTTCCAGAATCGTAAAAAATGTTCCTTCAACTAGCCTAAGTGTGATATGTCAGCCTTTTGGAGCACTAGCTGGTCTCCCTCAAATCTAAGATGACGCTACAGTACTTCATTATCAGCAGTCATGGAAAAGCATCTGTTTTTTCAGACCAAATAAATTTGGACACACTCAATTTGTTCCATGTATATCTACAATTTATTTTCTTCCTTTATTCACAAAGAAAGGGCAGAGTGTACTTAAATAAAAATTTATATATGCACATCTTGATATATATTCTGGATGAGGAGATCGAATCCACCATCAGCAAATTTGCAGATGACACCAAGCTGGGAGCATGTGTCGATCTGCCAGRGGGTAGGAGGGCTCTGGACAGGCTGGATAGATGGGCCGAGTCCAACAACATGAAGTTTAACAAGTCCAAGTGCCGAGTCCTGCAYTTTGGCCACAACAACCCCATGCAGCGCTATAGGCTGGGGACAGAGTGGCTGGACAGTGCCCAGGCAGAAAGGGACCTGGGGCTTCTTGTTGACAGCCGACTGAACATGAGCCAGCAGTGTGCCCAGGTAGCCAAGAAGGCCAATGGCATCTTGGCCTGTATCAGGAATAGTGTGGCCAGCAGGACCAGGGAAGTGATTCTTTCCCTGTACTCGGCACTGGTGAGTACCTTGAGTACTGTTTCCAGTGCTGGGCCCCTCATTTTAAGAAGGACGTTGAGATGCTTGAACGTGTCCAGAGAAGTGCAACAAGGCTGGTGAAGGGCCTGGAACACAAGCCCTATGGAGAACGGCTGAGGGAACTGGGGCTGTTTAGCCTGGAAAAAATGAGGCTTAGGGGAGACCTTATCTCTCTCTACAACTACCTGAAAGGAGGTTGTAGTCAGGTGGGGATCAGTCTCTTCTCCCAGGCAACCATTGACAGAACGAGAGAACACAGCCTTAAGCTGCCCCAGGGGAAGTTTAGGTTAGACATCAGGAAAAAATTCTTCACTGAAAAAGTGATTGGGCACTGGAATTGTCTGCCCAGGGAGGTGGTGGAGTCACCGTCCCTGGACGTGTTTAAAAAAAGACTGGATGTGGCACTCAGTGCCGTGGTTTAGTTGATGAGGAGATGGTAGGTCATAGGTTGGACTTGATGATCTCAAAGATCTTTTCCAAGCTAGTTCATTCTGTGATTCTGTGATTCTAGACATGTATGTACAAACAGAACACATGTAAGGAAACACATAAAATATACACATACACAGACACACATCTATCTGAAGAAAGAGGGAAAGACAAGCAAACACGTGTACACATATGAGGATCTGCACCTCTGGAGAAAATGGATGGAAATGCAGAATGTTACACATCATTTATTATTAACTTGATATAATGGTATAATCCTGAGGTTTCTCTCTGGGCATTTGGTCTAAGTGAAGATTGAAAGTAAATTATGATACAGACGGCCACACTGGGTGGCATGTCATAGGATTACTTTAGGAGTAAGTCAGTATGACCCAGGCTATTAGAAACTTGCCATAAGCAACATCTTCTCAACCATGGTTTTTTTTCAAGGCCACTTAAACTCACAGAACAGCTGCAACAGGGGGATGGCATGAACCAGTTGGACATTGTTGAATGGGAAACAGACCTTAACTATTTTGTTTCCCCATATCTGGGACCAATATTTCACATTTCAGCCTATAATTATTAATACCTTACTGTGTACATATGTTTATCAAATTCAGTTAAATGTTACAGAGAGGTCGTAGCAAGGGTGGGCAAAGCTAGGACAGTGTATGACTCAGAATAAGAAATTACTCTGAGCTACATTTTGCTCTCAGATGGTCTGACATCTCTAATTACTGCAAATTTTTGTTTTCCACTGTTTGGTGAAACCCCATACAATGTCAGGAAGCACAATTCTAGTCTTCGGTAATTGAATTTGGCTGATTGGCTACATCAGCCAGTATGAAGAAATCTCTAATGAGGAATGGCTCAAGTCAGTCTGCTGAGTAAGTCTCCCATGATAAAGTAGTTTTGTTTCCTACATTTTCAAATGTTATGTATCCAAGTGCTACCATGTTTTATTTGAACCACAACTCTTCTGATCCCCTTAACTAACAAATATTAAGCCTGTCACCATTTGCTGTGTGTGATTATGCAGAAACAGCCTGTTTCTTCTTTGTTTTATTTTTTGTGAGCTGGGAATCTCCCTCAGATTCACTGACATTGAATGAATCACGAAGACTATTTTTATTCTAATAATAGGCCTTTCCTAAAAGTTGAACTGGRTGAGCCGAATATCTTAAACATTGTCCAGCAGTTTAAGAATGGAACTGGAGGCTGTAAGAAGAAACCGTAACAGGATACATTTTGTTTTAAAGGCTTGGCACAGCATATCTCAAATACATTCAAAGTGGAGTCTGAAAATCACAAATAGAGTCACAATAAAGAAAACGCAAAACTTGGTCCCTCAAACCTTTTCTTGCAGATAATTTTGATGCTGTGGGGTCATATATCCAGAGGCTTACCTCATGTCTCCTCTGTTTTTAACCCTTTACATGTCTTTCTCTCGACACAGCAAGAATCCATTTATATGAGTCAAAACACTATGATTAATGGAACAGCATGACATACAGCATAAGTTCATGGGGCCAAGCAGACCTTTGTTGTAAGTGTGTGTCTTACAGTGCTTCCCAGGGTACATAAAATGTTCATTAATGAGGGAAAAAGGAATGAGACACTTGCTTTTCTCATTATTGTTGGCTTCATGGCCATTATTAAGCATAATTATCTGTCAGCGTGCTGAGGTGACTAGGGTATAGATTAATGCTCCTTTTGTTGTGCCAGGTTATGAGAAAGTTGAGGATATGGTCTGTTTGAGGGCAAATCTTCAAGTCGTCCAGCATACAGAGAAAATTCTGCACAAAGCAGCTGAAATTCAGTTCAAAGAGTTCCTCCTTTATAGACTGGAGAATGCATAATTAAGTCAGTTTGTGGAAAACAATACAATTTTTGTAAAAGAGATTTTTCTGTTTCTTACCTCAGCACACTGCCTTTTATAAAGATAACACTACTCCCCTAGAATGATTATTAGACTACACAGCTTTCATGCAATCGAGAGGAATGAATACACTGTGCATTGCACCAAGAGGTACTGGTTAATTGTGATTGCAGTAAGAAAGGCACTCTGTAAAGGGTATTTTAAATCAGCATTTATTAGAGCTAGGACTATAAAGAGAGGGTGGTATAGATAACTTTGCTTCCCCTCAGGTGCTGGAAACTCCGAGCTGTGCAGTGCCAAACAGGCCTCTAATCAGGATGAGGAATGCTGAGCAGAGCCCATCCATGGTAGAATTGCCCCAATTTGGTCATTTGAGCTATTTTTTAAAGGTAAACAACACTACTCATCATTTCTACTGTCAAACAAAGAAGATATGCACATGTGAACTCACACTCTGAGATAAGGGAAGGCCATGCAGGCGGTGTAATCACTGGCACTCAGTGGGAGATGCCTGCAGGCTTTTCTGTTATAGTTACTGTGCGAGTTTATTGTACTGTCGAGGGATGGGAGCAGCACAAGGTGGGTCTGAGGGCCATGCTGTATGTGTAACACAGCACTGCAAGCACTGCATGGGCCTGCACCTGCCCAGGTTAGTTGTGATGGGGGTCACTGACTCCTCCAGCTACAGTGGTCAGCACCCCTACGTGCAGTTATGAATGTACACTTACATATGCTTCAGGAAAACATTCACAAGGCTGTAAAAAATCATGTATATCGAACAGTTTAGGTATAAGAGAAACACTTTCTAAGAGGTTTTTTTTTCCCAGTGTCATGGTTTGACACCGGCCAAATGCCAGGCACCCACAAAAAGCCCAATCACTCACTCTCCTCTGCTCTGACACTGGACAGAGGAGAGAAAAATTTAACAAAGGGTTAATGAGTTGAGATAAGGACCAGGAGAAAACACTACAACGGCAAAGCAGGATCAACTTAATGATATAAGGTGAATTTATTACTAACAAGAGTTTGTGGCGTAGTATTTTTTCCCAAGATCAGAATAGGAGAAGGAGAAGTAAAAATAAGCCCTTAAAAAGACCCTTTTCTCCCCTCAACCCCTCTCTCTTTCCCAGCGATGGCACAGGGAGACGGGGTGGGGGTTTCGGTCAGTTCATCACCCAAGATCTTCTTTCCGCTGCTCAGGGAGAGAAGTCGTTTCCCTGCGGCACTTTGGGGTCCCTCCCACCGGAGACAGTTCTCTGTGAACTTCCCCAGTGTGGGTCCACTCTCACGAGCAGAAGCTCTCCCAAAACTGCTGCAGCGTGAGTCCATCCCACGGGCACAYAGTCCTCCCAACACTGCTGCGGCATGGGTCACTCTGCCACGGGGTGCAGTCCTCCAAGGACAGGCTGCTCCAGCCTGGAAGCAAGGCCTCTCTCTCCATGGGACTTCCTCCAGACCATAGTATCCTGGTATCCACCCGCTCTGGCGTGGGCACCTCCCCCACGGGCTGCGAGTGGATCTCTGCATCCCCCGTGGGCCCCCATGGGCTGCAGGGGCACAGCTGCCTCATCATGGGCCTCACCACGGCCTGCAGGGACATCTCGGCTCCAGGAGCACCTGGAGCACCTCCTCCCCCTCCTTCTGCACTGACCTTGGTGCCTCCATTGTTGTTTCTCTCACATGTTCTCACTCCTACTCTTCTCTAGCTGGAATAATTACAACTGCATCACAAACTTTGTTATGATTTCTTCTTAAATCTGTTATCACAGAGGTGTTACCATCATCTCTAATTGGCCCAGCCTTGGCCAGCAGCACATCCATCATCAGAGCCATCAGGGATTGGCTCTGCTGGACATGGTGGAAGCTTCCAGCAGCTTCTCACAGAAGCCACCTCTGTGGCCCCCCCACTACCAAAAACCAGGCCCTGCAAAACCAACACACCCAGTTACTCACAGGTCAAAGGCAGATRAAATGTCAGGGCAAGTTTATTGCTATTGGAAAAGGTGATCCTGCTTCTCCTTGCTTCATGCCAGATCACTGCATATTTGCTTCCTTGCTCATGGGCCTTTCACTACTAACTTGGAAGAGCCAGGTCAGCTTACTAACCAGGCAGAAAAGTATACACTCCATACGTCTCCTACCCCTCCTAATTAGTAAATTAATGAATTGGACTGGCTGAAGAGAGAGTACCCATTAATAAAAGAGCTTGTGTAAATAGATCATGGGGAAATTTACTGCTGAAACAGGGAAAGCAGAGTGTGGGTTTGGGGTTGCGGTTTTTTTTGGCAGCATCCTAATAGATTAGCTAACCCCACCTTGCCTGACTGCACTGTAAGCAATCTTCCTATTCACACACACTCCCATCCCCATATTTTGTTACAGATGTGAGGCCTAAAGATGAATAGAAATACGTTTTCATTATGTCAGTGTTGCAGCTTAAAATACTGAGAATGCAGTAGAAGATGCCTGTTATAGTTTTTTTAAACCTATGTACATTTATTTATGTACACTTGCTGTAATAACAGCACAGTAATATTGTTACTATGATTGCCTATTAACACTTTTTATTCAGATTTTAAGCAAGATATTAGCAGAAATTTTAAAAACAACTGAACAGGGTAGGAGTACCTTTTTTGCAAACTGTAAAGAAACTTTCACAAGATGCTAGCTTTTTAAAAGGATACAATTAGATGTTAATCTCTATTTTTATAAAAGAAAGGTCCTTTGTATCACCTATCCAAGTCCCAATAGCCATGCTTTTCCTTTGCTTTTTCAAAATAACCARATTTTTAATTTCCTTATCAGTTCCCAGGCTCACTTTACTGAAAAAGATGATTCAGTTAAGAAACAGTTAAGAATTTCTTTGTATAGACAATTTGGAGTCCAAGAATTTTTGTATTGATTTCAGTGGGATGTTTTGTTTGCTGGCTTTACAGGAGCTGCATGCATTTGTCATCCATAATTACCAGTTCTTTTTTCCCAGGTTAATAAATAGGGGTTCATTAAAATGTTGCTCATTTGGTCTGTTATTGTAATATTCCAGAGCTCATAAAAGCACAGGGCAGTTCTTAGTAGATGAGTACAGCAGCTTATACCATTGACTATTTGTGGTGGGAGCAAGCAAAAAAAAAATCTAGTTTTGAGTGAGAGCCTGAATTATTTTTTTAACTAACACTGGGAGTAAAGGTAACAGTGAAACCCATACATGTGTTGTTAATTCAGGGGTTATGGAACATGCATATGATATCAGGTGTGCTTTGAATGATACAGAGCACCACAGGAGGTAATTAGGTGTGACAGCACCACTTATTCTTTTAATTTTATAATCTGACTATCCATCTCATGTCATTCTACCCCTCACTTGTCAAGACTCACACTGCTGGCTGCCATCTCCGGTCCCTGGCAGCTGTGAGACATCATGTATTTATGCCTCTTAACCACTCAGTGATCTGGCACACCAGACGTGGCTAGTCTGAATTCTTTGATATTATGGCCAGCTGTGCTTGAAAATGGGGTCATGGAGAAGGGAAGAAGCAGTGGTACTGCTGCCAACATGCATTTCCCTTTATGGAGGTCCCACATTCAAAGAAGGGCTTAGTAGGTGGTACACAGCTGCAGTTCAATGTCATAGCATCCACAGTCCAATGTGATWGCATTTTTCTTGTTGCATTATCCCAGGTGTCAGATGCATCACTCTCACCATCCATGAAGAGTAGCAGCAGGTCTTGCATACGGGAAAGAGAAACATGAGAGGTCTGCCACCCAGGCAAAGAAAAGCTTGCTTATTCAAAAGAGTAAGCAGAGGCTCAGCACTTTCCATGTGCTAAAGAGTCTTGAAAAATAGGAGTGTCCTCAATTACCACTACACTGTCTCATTATTGCTTGCACTTTCTTTCTCTATTACATAACCTATGAAACACAACTTCCTTCCAAAGAAAAAGGTGGGGATGCTTACAGAACGGGTGAACATTTTGGGCGGCTCTTGAGCCAGGCTCAGCCAATTTATGGCAGGTGAGATTCTAACTCAGATAATTACAAAAGTTACTAGCTAACTGTTTATGCTAACTAACTGTTCTGTGCTGGTGTTACTGGACTGAACTAGCAAGAAAAGGTTTCCAGGGAAAAAAGTATCTTTTGTTAGGCCAACAGAAACAGTTGCAAAACGTACACAAACCTTTGGGGCGAACAAACCAATTTTCAACTTTATACATCAAGCAACAGCTCTAACAAGCCAGTATTTCTTCCACAAGATGATAATCCTCCACAATCTACATCATGTGCTTCCCCTCTGTGTACAATGGCTTCTGTCTTATTATCTTTCTCAGGAAACATGATTGAGGGGTAATTAATGGAGTGTTAAATGTTCTGTCTGAGGATTTATGCTGCATTTTATTATTCAAAACCCTGTGGTCAATTTGCAAACAATAAAAGAGAGGAAATGATATTACAAGCTATACATATGTTTGTACAACTTTTAGGATATTTTCATGGTAGCTGGCTACACTGAAAGATGGCAAATGCTTTTTTGAAAACATACAGATAAATAAAACCCAGGCTGGGTAAAAGAAATACATAAAGTCTTTGCAGTTCTTTATTTCTGCTCTGTGCAATGATGTGGCGTGAGATGCCTTTGTAAACCAAACTCTCTGAATGAGAAAGAGATCCTATGACATAGCTGCTTCTAGAAATCTCTCCACAAGATTTCCTCCATAAAGATGTGGTCACAGTGGACCAATTTGTCATGTTCCCATACCTGTTATGTACTAAACAGCTAATAACACTTCACAGATTATCACGAAGATTACATAGATAAAAATCATGAGGACAGACTAAAGTTAGCAAACAAATGGGAAAATCTAAGAAAGATAGGAATGTAAATGTAAAGAAACCCCAAGATTTCTCAGTTGCTTGGACAAGGATTTTGACCACCTGTGACAGTTATCAGACTAAACTTTAACTCTCTCCAAAGATGGGAATTTCAAAATGTTCTCAAGAAGAATAATACATTGTTCAACTGTTCTTACAGTTACAAAGTTTTCTTAGCATCTAGCCTAGAGCTTGCTTGGAGTAAGTTTCTCATACTAACCTCAAAGAGCCTGAAAAACAACTCACCACTGTTTCTATAAGGACTACACATTTTCTTAACTGTTGTATTTAATACTTGGCCTTTTTTTCTTAGGCAGAACAAGCTCATCTTAGTGGAACATATCCTTATAGGTTATCTTTCCTAAATCACTTCCTTGGATTATTTCCAATTTATTCGTGTTTGAGCCTGACTGCAAAACAGTATCTCTATTATGTTCATTCACACATCCCTCAAATAGATTTCAAAGTGATAAGGTTTTGTTTGGAATGTCATGTTGTTAACTTGTGCAACTCCTACACCTTCTTCACTGTTCGCTGTGTATGTATTCATTGTCTTCCTTTTGAATATAACTCTCACATTTGTATTTATTGGTGGGGGAGGGGTTATTAGTTTTTCTTTATTTCCAATCATTTCACCCATCTAGAAAGATCACTCAGAATTGCAATTGGGTCCTGTGTACTTTAATATCTTTCGGTTTCATAATAGTGACGTACATGTCTTCTCTATACCTGATAGCCATTAATGAATGTGGGAAAGCACCAGACCTAAGCTGGATTCAGTTGACATTTTCTCCTAACTCACAACCAGCTAAGCATGACTTCTCTGTAACATCTATCTTCCCMCTTTACAATAGATAAACCACATTTCTTTAGTTTGGATATGACGATATCCCATATGACTATGTAAAAAAAAAATCTGCTAAAGTAAGATATACTACAACAATTCTCTCTTCCTATACTCTGGACTAACTACGTGTCTGAGAAGGTAACTAAATTGTTGTTACATGATTTGTTGCAGAAACATGCAGAGCAGCTGCTTCCTATCACTGTGTTATTCTACAGATGCTCTTAAATTAAATGTTTAGTAATGAGTTAAACAAAGCGCCTCTCTTAAAACTAGAGTTTTGCTGTTTTATTTTTCCTCAACTACAGCTTCAGCATTTTTTCAGTCTTCTTGTACCTAAATTGGACTTCATGAGCTTTTGAAGATAATCACTAAAACATGCAAGTGAACTCACTAGTGTTTTAGGAATTTTATCAGATCTAGACATGAATACCCTGTTTATTTCCCTGGTTTTTGCTTTTCTGGTCTATATTCCTGCATCCATTTTTGTTACTATTTGATAGTTGTGTTTCAGATATGGTCACAGTGAACCTCATTTTGTGAAGGCCAAAGCAAAAAATATACAACTCCAGTAATTTTCAATCTGCACAGCTGTAATGAGACATTTTGTTACTCTGCTTCTCCAAAAAGGACATAAAAAAATCTTTTTTCTCCATTTACAAAGAAAAAAGCAAGGAATGACATGTTTTCCTCTCCCTGGAAACTATCCAGAACCTGCTTTGATTGATCAAGTAAAAACTGTGAAACCTTCTCAAACCACAAGCAAGCACTTCATTTCCCAGCATCTCCCCAAATCAGAAAAGAACAAACTCCATTACCTTGGAACGCATAGCTCCTGCTCAGTCTGAAAAATGAATGAAGACTTCTGAAGAAAAAAAATTAATGAAGTGTTGTGTCCTTGGTGTAATGTGAATTTGTCATTGATTTATTTAACACAATTTGCAGATAATTACCTGGAAATAAAGGAAGAAATTATGGTTTAAATGCAATGTCCTATGACTGCCTTCATTTGATGGATGATTCAGCACATGGAGTGACATGTAAATTCAGGCCCAAGAACAAGTAAGTCCTGGAACAGACTTAGTTTCCCTGTGAACATCTTTATTTCTACAAAAGAAACTCAAGATAGATATGCTGGACAACTGGTGTATCAGCAGACAGAATATGACAGACATGACATATGGCCAAACACTGCTTGAGTGTAAAAAGCGTTCATGTGATATTTTTAAAGTTGTAGTTACATTTATTTTGGAAGAAAATTATATTTCATAGGTCTCTCATTGGGAGTACATTTTCACAAAAGGGGCAAAGGCAAACATATTGGAAATTATAACACATTAAAAAAACGTTAAGTCCACTTTTGATGGAATTTTGCAAGCATGCAAGTTTTAAGAAAATGTCTAGAGCCAAATCTTTCATTTCTTAGCCTCCAAAACTTCCATTGGCAGCTGTGAAAATTCCAGACTGAGGAATAAAACATGATCAGATGCTTTGTTTGATCCCAAAAGATCAAATGTTTGAATTTGGATTCTATTTTCTTCCCTTAACATAAAAAGAAATCTAYTTAATGGAAATTAATAGAAGTAATTCAGCACCCAAGAATATCTCTAAATTCACATAACTGTTAAGTGAAGGCTGGAAAAATGATTAGAAGTGCTTGACTCCTACTACAATGCCAAATGCTGACTTCAGACTCTTTTACAAGATGTATTATTATTATTAAAAATTGTATGACCCTTTTCCAAATTGGAAAACTACTATGAAATCAAAAGTAAAGGCTCTAAAGACATACCTGATACGTTCAAGGAAAATAGCCTGATTAGAAAGCACCACATGGGCTATCTAGCTAAAAATCTTAAATACCTCTTCTTTCTTTATTAACTGCTCCCACAAGCAGCTACATTCCTGACAGGTATTCAGGCACATGCTTCCCCTTGAGCACTGATTTGGTGATTTAGGGCCCAAGGGTTTAAACCATAAAAAAGAAACTAAGGCATAACTAAGTGCTATTTGATTAGGCAACATAACTTTAATAAATGCTGGTGTACAAACCACAAAGTTTTAGCCTGCACTCACTTTTTAAAATATAAATTTTATAAATTATTCTATCACATAAATTATACCCCTTGTATCTTCAGCAATGCCCTTCTCATTTAATTCTCTATTCTTGTTCTAATCAAATACATTTTAAGTAGCTCAGTTCTGTTTACCATTATGATAAGTACCCATTTTGCAATAGCTTACAATTTTCTAAACTGGATAAATTTGTGGGGTGAGGAAATCTTTGCTTTCAGCTTTTGCAAAATGTAAATATTAGCATAACACTTTACATTACTTTCTGACATGTTTTGATCAACAGAGAAAATAAAAATAAAGCTTTTATTCTAATCATATTCTAAAACATGAGCGTAAGTTTTATGAACAAGCAGAACATTAAGAATTCAGGAATATCTGGGAGAATCCATGTGTTTAAAGGTAAGTTAACATTTACAAAATTCTGACTGGTATAGTTTGTTGAAACATGGGCATATTCAGCACCTTGTAGCAATTATTTCTATAGCACAAGTGATAAATCTTCATAAAATTATGTACAATATCCAATAAACCATCCTTGACTGCAGAAAAAGTATTGACATTGTAAATATATGCTGAAATATCCATAAGTTTCTATTAATAACCCACTTTTAAAAAGATAGACAATTATGCTCATTTGTCTTCCCTAAAACATCTATAAATAAACCAAATAGAAATTGGTTCAAATACAAGTATGTATAACACTACATTACTTCTGTTTTTTTCACCTAACTTCATACTTCCACTGTTTGGAGTTCCCTATTTTCTCAAAACCAAATGAAAACCACAGTGAATACATTATTTGGAAAATACTTTTTATTATAAAATGTACAGTATATTGACCTTAATATTATAAAACACTGTAATGTATCAGAGTCTTGTAAAGACCAATAATTTATAAAATGAGACCAAGTTCATTGTTACTCTTTCTAGTCTCATAGTCAGATTAAAAAATATATATAAAATATATCATGAATTATTCGACCATAGCGCCCTTAGTAGCTGGCAAATGTTTGTTCATATGTTAAGGTAGCTAATCTCTGCATGTATTTTTATTAAAATAGATCACTCTTATTTGCTAAGTTAGTCTTTGATTTTGAAGAGCTGATAGAAGCATGAACAGAAAGGTTAGTAATCATATTCTATAAGGCTAGGTTACGTAAAGGTGCTGCAGGGTATAAGGAAAATTATGTTTTACTAAAGCACTTCTATCACTGCAGCTCACTTACTAACAGTTAATACTTCTTTGGTACTTTTAAGGTGCTTGTTAGAACAAGAAATAGCTTTGGACTATTGACAAGAATAGAGTACTTTAGGTCTCAGATGCTATTGGATAGCATGAAAAACCACATTTCACTGTCTTAACAATTTGAAGACCTTTTCCAACGCGTTAGTCTCTTCAGTTCCAGTATGTCTAATGCCTCCTTTTATTGCAGGGACTTACTACCATATTGAGTACAAAAGCAATGCAGATTAATTCCTTTTTTTTCTGCCCTCAGCCATTGCTGCAAGCAGTATTTTCCTCATTGCACTCGTTTGGCAGCAACTTGAACACCAGTATCCAGCCAAAGGCACTTGTTTTAGTGTTAGAATATGTGTATGTAGGTTGTTTTCGAATCGCTGCCTAGTATATTTTTAGCAGTGCATTTATAGAAGCCCGCATCCCTTTGAGTGGACTGCTGGATGACTAATGACCCCTGAGGATGGAGGAATTTGTTTCCATACAGACGGGATTGAGCTCCTGTTGTCAGATGTGATTTATCTGGAAGCTCCCATGTTATTTCTGCTTTAGGAATCCCAATGGCCATGCAGTTCAGTTTGACTGAATTTCCAGGTCTGGCATAAATGACAGGTGCTGGCTCACTGGTGATGCGGGGAGGATAGGCGATCACAATGACAGGCACAGTCATAACAGAAGTGCCATACTCTGTTGACACTTTGCACAGGTAAGTGCCCCTGTCAAATACAGAAGCCTCACGCACCGTCAATGAGCCATTCTCCATCAGGGAAAAGCGACCCACAGCCTGGGGGGCATCCATAACCATCCCATTGGGCAGCGTCCAGGAGATCTGCGCCCGCTGGTTTGTCTGGGTGATGCAATGAAGCTGCAGAGTTTCTCCATTGATGATGCTCACCAGGTTGTTGTACTGGTTGCTAATTTCTGGCCTGAGTCCCACCTTCAGGAAGACTACTCGTTCCACATAACCCCCCGGGTTTCTGGCTGTACAGCGGTAAGTCCCAGCATCCCCAGCCGATAGGCTGCTGATGTGTAAGATCCCATCCCTCTTGTGGTAAAATCTGTGCAGGCGACTGCCACTCAGCACTTCAGAGCCGTTGGGAAGGATCCAGCTTGTGCTGGGTTTGGGGTTCCCCTGGACTGAGCAGTTCAGATTGATGCTGTGCCCAGCAATGGCAGTGATCCTTTCACTGACAGGGTCTCTGAAGGAGGGCTTCTCCAAATGGTCCGTGATGAGGAGCTGCACAAGCAGCCTGGCTTCCCCTCCTTCATTCCGCCCAATGCACACGAGCTGCACGGCATCTGTCTGCCTCACCCCTCTGATGTCCAAYGTACCGTTGCGATGCACAGTGATCCTGTTCCCATAGTACGGAGCCGGTAAGATTACTCCTTCTGGAAAAGCCCATAAGACGCGTGGAGCGGGGATGCCTTCAGCTTTGCAGTCAATAAGTTTCCGGCTGTCTCTGATGGCTGTCTCCCTCACAGATGTTATTGCGCTGAGATGACCATTGATTCTGGGAGGCTGAACATCCACATGGATCCAAACGATCTTCCGATCTTCTCCAGCACTGTTCCGTGCTACACAAGTATAGTTACCGCTGTCAGACCTTTGGGCCTTTTGGATGAGGAGGGTGCCATCCCTGTATATCTGGTATTTGTCAGATAGGGCAGGAATAGGCCTGTTGGTTGGGGAGAGCCAGGTCACTTTGGGAGTGGGTTCTCCTTTGGCTTCACATGCTACTGTGACAACATCACCATAGGGTACATTAACAGTGACATATGTTTTGTTCCTGATAGTTGCAGGCTCGGCCACTACTTTGACCCGCACTTTCATTTCATCCTTCCCAATCTGGTTCTCAGCATAGCAGGTGTAGTCCCCTTCCTCTCTCAGTCCAACATCATTGAAATACAGGGTTCCATTATCAAAGACCACGTAACGCTTCGTGCGGCTGCCGCTGTCATCCGACTGCATGAAGGTATTGATCATGCTGCCATCTGGGAGACCCCAGGAGATCTCTGGATTTGGCAGACCTGTGGCTACACAGTCAACTTTCAGGTCCCCTCCGTACTTGACCTTGTGGTTATTCTCATTCTTATGTTCTATTTTTGCTGGTTTCATCATCACATTCACTTTGAGGACCACATAGTCATCTCCTATCTTATTGCGGGCCACACACAAATAGTCTCCTGCATCTTTGTCGGTAACTGAATGAACAACCAAAGTTCCATTGCTGAATACTTTGATTCTAGTCTCCAAAGTACTGTAAGGAAAGAAAAAAGAACCTAACATGAGATACAAAATCACATTTTGGGTATTAATTATTGAGTGAAATCTGAGGGTTTCAACAATATTACCACAATAATAACCTCAAAAATATTGGAAAAAAAGAAAAGAAGAACATTGCTATTGTTAGATAATTAGATGGTCTGAAATGTCCAAGATATTCACCACCAAAAAGCAAATGAAAAAAAGAATTTTACTCACTTGTAACAAAGCAATTCTGTTCTGTTTAATGACTTTAATAGTGTTCTTGACCATTAAATATCCACTAAATACCAAATTATGACGGTTTTGACTCTTTTGACTACATGTACAGTATTCTGTAACATTCAAATGGGATCTCTGAATGATATAATCCACACAAAGCTATATGGACCATAACTATGGAGTCTGGAACCTGGGCCCTCACCTAAATACAAAYTGAGATGAGGAACTTCCTCTGGCATTAGGTAAAACATATTAAACCTTTAGAGGAGTCACAAAGAAGCAAAACGTTGCTGATCTTTGAAATAAGAAGAAAAAAATTCCCAATGTGTTAAAAAAGCTATTATCCCTTTCCACTTCACTATGGAATTGGTGTATTGTGGTCAAAACTAATTTCCTCAGTAGCCACAGTTTTCCTCCCAAAGAAGATCTCCAGGATTTTAAAAACAGCCCACATAAAGATCATGAGGGAAAACTAAAAAAACACAGTATTTTGTTGCTACCACTATGAGGCATAAAATGAAATCTGGATTTTGTGTTAGCTATAGGCTACCTAAATATATTTTTTGTCAATACAAAAAAATTATGACTATATTCAACTGTGCAGAAAGTTKTACATAATTATGCATTTTAATTACAGTGCATTTCTTGTCTGTTTATAGTGCTCAAAGGTGAGCTATGAATAATATATAGTACCAAAATCTGTTTTCAGGGAAGTCTTAGCACAGTTATTGTAGGTTTGTAGAAGTGATATTCTGCTTGATATTGCTAACACTGGAGAACGTATTGTTTGAGTCATTTATATGCTACCTGGTTTGCAAAGACCTTATTGAGAGGTAACATTTGTTTATACAATGATGCTAAAATGCTCGTGCTTATTTAAATAATTATAAGTTGATTTATTTGCCCTGTATTTACTATGTATAATGATTTGCCTAAGAGATAAAATTCAATGATCCCATTTCTCCCAGGGAAAAGCAGGCACCTGTGCAACATAATTCAAACTAAATACATTAGAACAAGCAGTACACAAGTTCTGTATCTTAACTTTTGCCAGTGGACTTTTTACTACATTTACAAGTAGTTGTAAAAAACAACAGTGGCAACTTATCATAAAAAGTTGAAGCTAACTTTTCAAGAGAAATACTGCTTTCAAGAAAATTATGCTAAGATATGACGACTATCTTTTGATATAATTTCAAATTCCTTCTTAAGGATTGGGTGACTCATTCAAAACCCACAGAAGTCAAGAATGAAACTTGTACATATATGAGTGAGCTTTTCTCTAAGTTCATCTAAACTGCAATTTAGCTGCGAAACCCCAAAGAGTAATTTACCTGTGTAGGGAATCAATCATCCTTTTGGAAGGCAACCTCCATAATATCCGAGGCCAAGGGTCACCAGAAGCACTACAGTCCAAATGCAGGATGCTGCCATATGTTACATCTGTTCTCTGGGGAGAGCTCCCAGTGATCTTAGCATTGGATGCATGCTTCTTCACATGGAGTTGTACTGTTCTCCTGGCAGCTCCCACCATGTTAGCAGCAATGCACTCGTAGGTCCCACTGTCCTTGGGGGAGACGTTGCGAATGTAAAGAGTCCCATTGGGAAAAACAAATAAATTCCCATTGACAAACTGAGAAGGTCGGATTTGCGTGCCATCAAAGACAATCCAGCGGATGTTGGGAGAAGGTGCTGCTTTGGCAGTGCAGTGGATGTTAATACTGCTACCAAGGGGCAAGGAAATGTTCTCTTGCTTGTCCTGCTGGATGATGGGGGGTAAGGCTGCAATGTGCAGCCTCACTGCTATGCTGTCAGCTCCTGCAGCATTGCTTGCTACACATTTGTAAACTCCTCGGTCCGAAAAAGTTGCTTGCTTGATAGACAAGGTTCGATTTTCATGAAGCATTATCCTGCTTTCGGTGGTGGTGACTGTCTGCAAAATCTTCCTATCTGGGAAAATCCACGAAATTAGTGGGCTTGGAGTCCCACTAGCCTGACATTCCATTGCTATGGTCTCTCCAAAGTAGACCGTGACATCTCGATAGCGGGAGAGTAAAATTTTGGGCTGGTGGGCTACAACTGTGAGCAGAACAATCATTTTATCTATGCCATGGAGATTCTGAGCTGTGCACAAATACTGTCCACGATCCTGAAGCTGAGCATTTCGGATAAGGAGCGTACCATTTTTCCAGATTTCAAACCTTTGTAACTTGCTGTTGGCTGTCATTAGAGCTCCTGGGAAGGTGAGAGGAAAGAAAGAAGCAGAAAGTCAAAGGGTTTAAAACTTACATTGTTGCAATGAAAAAGTCTTACATGAGATTTCAGATTTACTCAACACCAATTACAACTTCAAAGGGACCATATGACATTTTCTGACACTATCCTTAGCTCAAATTAGTCTTTGTTTCTATTGCAGAACTAATCACTAGCTTGCAAACATAGATAGTGTGGAAAATTTTAAAGGCTTTATGCTTTAGGATTCCTCTTAAATCTTTATGTAACTCTTCCTTTTGCAAATGGAGATGACACACACATCAATATTTAAGGTAGCAATGTTAACAAACCCATACTCACAAGTATTGCCATCGTAATAGCAGAGTTGGCTGCTATTCACAGCCTGAAATTACTCTTCAAAAATGAACTCATTAAATGGTAGAGGTTTTCTTTTACTACAAGAAATACTGCAAATTTATTATTACTAGTAATGATTATTTGCAATTAATCACATTTCATCTACAATGATTATAAGTGACAGAAAGTATTCTTCAGTATTTTGAACTACTCCTGCAATCATGTTGCATTTCTATGCAATACCCCTACAACCCATATGGAAGAACACATTTTTCTCTGTCTTACCTGTAGAGACTTTTGTCCAAGTAATAAAAGGCTTGGGTTCCCCAACTGCGTCACAAGGGATAAAAGCATCTGTTTCAGCAAGGATGGATATGCTCTGAGACGCTTTTGTGATAATTTTAGGTCTTTCTCCATGTATCCTGAAATTAGTGGAAGACTGAATTACAGTTGAATTGTGTGGCATAATGCCTCCCACGTAAGGCACAGATGGAAATTTTTGATGACGATGATGGACATTTTTAAAAGGATGAACTGTAGTGGTTATCTGTGGTTTTGTGCGCTGAGAGAGAAAGGCTGGAGGGGTAATCTTTAAAATCACTGGTGGTAATGTGGTCGTTGTGGCATGTGGCATTGGAGGCATTGGAATAGCTGTAGCTTTCTGCACTGTAATCCCAGTAGGTAAGACCTGAGCAACYTTCTTTTCCTTTGTGTCTTTTGGAACTAGTTGACTGGGGACATCYGGCTTAGGATGCATACTTAAGTGAGGAAATATCCTTGTTCTGTTGAAAAGGAATGGTATTCTGGAACTTGGATAATAGGGGATCCCTTGACTTGGTAGTCTCCCTGCTGTGCCTCTGTTATCTGGAACATAGTTATTTCCAAAAAATCTTGAATTAATATTGTATCTGTTCTGACCCTGATTATTGAACTTGCTTTCAGTCAATGGATTTGTCTTCTGAAATGGAGAGGCTTGTGTTGGGGTAGTTGTTTCTCTCTGAGAGGCAGAAGTTTTTCTGTCCTGGATGGTATGTGCTGCATATGCTGTTATCTCTGGTTTGTTTGTGTAGTGAAGAGGCTGATGTGTTACAAAATAGCGAAGTGGGCCCTGTGTTACAGGAAGCTTCACTGTGCCTCTTATTGGAATGTGCTTTGGAGGCACAACAGGCAGTCTTTGGTTTATGGTTGGTATCATTCCAGCAGGTGGATGGGGAACATTTGGATTTAGCAGTAAACTGTTGTTTGACATGCTACTATACAACTCTTTGAATTGCTTCTCTTTTGACTGTATGCTAATCTTATTTTGGTTGGAGGAAGGAGTAGGGTGAACATTCTGTCTTGAGCTCATCACCATTTTGTCACCACCTGCTCCAACTTGTTTTGCTTCTGTGAACCTTTCTTGATTGAAGGCATTACTGTCCTTGGTGGTATAATGAAGAGAAGGATGTGAAGTGCTTGAAATTGAAGGGGGAAGAGTGATAAGTTTTATAAATGGAATAAAAGCAGTGGATGTAATCAGAGGGTTTTCAGTTGTCTGTAAATGATGAAATACATGTGACATAGATTCCTTTCTATCCAAGGAAGATGGCTTTGTCCCAGCCTGAGAAGAAATGGATTTCTTTGTCTCTCTAACTGGAAAACTCCCAATTTCTGCTGTGCTGAAGGAGGAGGATAAAGTAGTTATCTCATGTTGCTGAAGTGGCTTGGTTTTTGCTGGTGTTTCTGAAGACACTGTGGGCTTCCATGGCTCCTTTGAAACTGAGAGGTCCTTAAAAACTTCGACTGTGCCAACAGGAATACTTAAGTCAGTCACAGTGGGATATCCCAGCTGGATTGCTCCAGCAGTTGTTTCATTAACCACCACTTCTAAGTCAAATAGGATAGGCTCTTCTTGAGATTTTGGTTTTGAAGAGAGTATCTGGCTGTTCCTGTGTGCAGGAGAAGTTGTTGTGCTTGATTGTTCTGCCTTATGACCCACAGTTTTAGAATCTGCTTTCGTGTCGCTCCCCTCAGATACACTGTCCAATGAGTGGTAGGCTGGCACTTCACTTTGCTCTGGTTTCAGGGGTACGCTTGACTCTTTTGTGGGAAGTGCATCATGTACAGTATATGATGATAAAACTGTGATGGGTGCAGTCACTGGAAGTGCCAAGGTTTCAGGAGTAGTAGGATGTGTCACATGTTTAGCTTCAGGTGGAGAAGCAGTAGGCCTAAAAGAGGAAGTTGTGACCACGTCTCTGATTTTCATAGTTTTCTCTGTGACACCCGAATCAGGAGCTAATGAAGGAGTGGATTCCATATGCTCCTCTTTCTTAGTCTGCATTTTGACATTGTTTTTAAGATCAGGACTTTCAAGAGTTGCAGAAGTAGTTTCGGTAACAGCTTCAGTTTCAGATGTCCTTGGATGCATTGCCTCCGTGGTTAAAACAACAGGGGGCAAAGGTTTTGGTCTTTGTCGGATTCTGTTTGGCCTTCTCCTTCTCCCATAAGGCCTTTTTCTACCATGCTGAGTAATAACTGAAGCCATGGTCTTTCTATATGGAGCTGTTGTGGTGGCCACAGTCGTCAACCCACTGATGGAAGAAGCCATTTTTAACCCCTCTGCTGTTTTATGAAGAGCATTAGCATTATGCAAAATGAATATGGAACCTGGTTTTGGAGTAGCCAGGTTTCTATGTTCTTCTGTCTGAGAATTGTCTGCATAACTGCTGGACATACTTTCTTGAGTCACTGTATTCCTGTGGGTCTCAGGTTCTTCCTTGCTCTGAACCCTGATGGGTGTGACAGCTGGAAAACTTGTACTTAAGTCTGCCATTTTTGTATGACCTGTGGATATTTTTTTGTGCTGGTATCTTGCGTCATTGCTCTTTGATGTAACAAATGGAGAAGTGGATGAAGAAACAGTAGTAGTGCCTACAGAATCTGTTGGGATGATCTCACTGAACTGGGAAGGTGTTAAAGCTATGGTGTCAACACTCATCAGGTCCACTTCAYGTAACTTCAAGCTTGTCTCCAAGGTGCTATGAAGATCCACAGACTGAGACTCAGCAAGGAGAGTAGCATCAAGTGGTAGCTCAGCAAAAGCAGAATTTTCTTCATACATAGAAGATACAGTTCTATCTACATTTTCCACTGTGAAAGAACTGCTCTGAACAGTAGGAAAGTTTCCCGCAATTTGTCTGGCTAGAGGTTCTTCAGTGAGAGCAACTGAATCATCAGTCCTGACATCAAGATGCTGCTCACCTTGGGGTTGCAGAGTTGCAGACACAGGAGTCAAATATGGACCTGATAAAGAGATATCTACAGTGTCTATACTTGCAGGTGTTTCTAAAGCCCTGTGGCTGGAGGACGGTTCAGTTTCTGACCTCATTAATATGGACTGGACTGAAAACGTTTCCGTGTTGTGTGAAACAGTGACCGAGAATTGCTCATCTTCACCCACAGGTGATGCATCAGCAGAGGAGTCCACYACATCAGCTCCTGTCTCTGAAGGTGGAAGGCTGGATACCGGATAAGGGGTGGGAGTAGTTTCCTGCATGACTGATGGCAGTGCAGCTGTTACAGAAATGGCTGTAGCTGTTGTTGTTCTAGGAAGATTCTTCCCACGGACCTTTGCCAAAATGTCAGCCCAATGCTGTGGATTAATCTGCTTGCTTGCCACATTAATTCTCCTTCGAGATTCAAATACTCTCCTGCCTTCTGCAACATTGCTGTCTTGGGTTCTATCAGTACTTTTCCAGACTTTCA
This sequence comes from Amblyornis subalaris, assembly GCA_018881555.1. Taxonomy (NCBI): domain Eukaryota; kingdom Metazoa; phylum Chordata; class Aves; order Passeriformes; family Ptilonorhynchidae; genus Amblyornis; species Amblyornis subalaris. The sequence continues at coordinate 4,389,244 of JACAXG010000040.1, read as the reverse complement.
TTTTCCTTCTGCCTTTCTTCCCCTTTTTAATTTGAGCCTCTGGCATCTGGTCACTTTTTTGTTTAAAAGGTATTTCCCACTCTTTTACGTGGTTCTTTCTTCGTGGGAACTCCTCCATCCTTCCTGTCCCTGATCCCTCTCCATCATCTATCACCCGCCCTCTTGTTTTTGACAAACCTTTTGAGCCTGGGTGCTTTTTTAGTTTTACTCGTTTAAATGACCTGTCAGACACCATTTTATTTACCGTGACCCTTATAACAAACTGATCTGATCCCTGCTGATTGACAGCCACACATCTGTAATGGCCACTATCACTGACATGGCTCCTTGGAATAAGCAAAGTCCCATTGTGCAGCATATAGCCTTTTGAAGAGTTTGATAAATCATTGAGCACCTGACTGTTTGGAAGAATCCAGCTCAACTGTGGGTCTGGGACAGCAACTGCATTGCACGGCAAAGCTATTGGATCTCCAACATTTTTTTCAACTCTTGCTACATCCGAATCAGCTACTTGACTAGCTGCACGCTGCACAACAAGTCTGTAAGCCATTTTGTCCACATCATCTCCCACTTGGGCAACACAGTGGTACACACCTCCATCAGTGTAACTTGCTGCTTTGATTATAAGTTGGCCGCTACTGAGAATGGAAAACCTACTGTCTTTTTGATTAAAAGGTGCCTGCAGTTTAGTTCCATCAGGAAAGAGCCACTGAATGGAGGGGCTCTCAGAAGCTTTCACACTGCAGCTCAGCTGACACTCTGACCCTTCCACCACAGTTTGTGCTGTCCTTATGCTCTGATTTTGCTCTATCATTACCCAGTTTCTCTGCTGCCTGGTGTTTTTGGTATGAATTGTCTGAGAAAACACAGTAAAAAAAGATAGCACCACTTTTTTCCCTGTACTCTGGCGCCTGTTTAATTGGATATTTATAAGAGGTTGCATCACCCAGGAAGGCTCAGCCAGTATTTGAGCTTTTACACCTGTGTAGTAAAGAGCATCATAATCTGAGCCTTGCCTGTACTGATAACTTATTTTAGGCTCTTTTCTGAGCATAAGTTCCCTCTCTAATTTGACAGGTACTTCACTGTAATAAGCTATAAGCTTCCATAGTTTTTCATAGTTTTCTCGATTCATTGGACATTCAAAATCCAATTCAATTGTAGCATTTATATCAATCTCCTGAGTCTGGATTTGATTCCACTGAAATTTGGTAGAACCTGTTGGTTTTTTGATCTCACAGTTCAGGTGGACTATATTGCCATGCTCATCAGTCATATTTAGAACAAYGTTCCATGGAGAGGAGTGAAGTTCTTCCAGAGGGAGCTCATAACTGTCAACATCTTCCTCTTCTTGAGTGCTGCTATTTTGCCTCAGTGAGGACTGAATGACAGGTTTCCTACAGGAAATATCTTTCAAGTTTTGAATATCTTCTTTCTGCAGTTGTTTTGGGCTGCTGCACTTAGCACAGAGCTGTCCCCCTTCATAGGCTTTGTCCTTTTTGCATTTTAAAACACCTGCAAAAAAAAAAATAAAAGGTAGAAAGAAAATAAAAGGGGAAACAAAAGATAAATAAGCTGAAAAACTCTGTTCTAGAGTGAGACAACTCTCAAAAGTGTGAAATGAACTTCATGAGGAATGCACTATGTCACATAAAATAAGACTTTTAGAATGTTGTACAGCAGAATGGGCACCTGATTCCCAATCTGACCATGATTTCTTCTGACTCTAATGAGAGGATTGAATAATCTGTCCTTCTGAAACTTAGATTCACTGCCTCTGAATAAAATGCCTAGAAACTGAAGTGTGCAGAGCAACATTTTATAAGTCAGTAAAAAGCTACACTYTGTCAAAAGGTCTGCATTTGTACAGTGACAGCCTAACTTGCAGAACTAATGTGAAAAGAAGTGGGTCCTTTCAGCTTTCAAAAATGCAGCATTTACCTGAGAAATGCTGGAGTTCCTTACTAAATAATCCAGGAAGGTTTTTATTTTTCTCTATTAATTAACAACAGTATTAGCAGTAGACAAAACACTCTGCTGTAGCTACAAAAATGGTCTGATTAGTTCTTGCACTTACAAGCTATTTATTAGCAGATTAAAAACCCCAAGTGCCACTTCTTCCCTGGTCTCTGAAATAACTATGAACTCTGTAATGACACAAAAAAAGCTAAAACAGAGGAGAGATAAAACAGGAAATTATAGCTTTGACTTGTCTTTTCTGTCAATGCCAGAAAGACTCTTCTCTGCAAAGTAACAGTCATATGTTTGTTACATTGTTCTGCTCACTAGAATGTCAAATGTCACCTTACATATTTATTTTGGAAACATATCACAAATAAAATGTATTCCAGTTATTCTAGGAATAAGTATCATCCTTAAGAATGAGGGATCTTTAAATAAAGGAACAATATACTGGTGAGCTATAAGGCAAAATGCCAGGGGAAAGGGAAATGCACAGCAAATTTTCATACCGTTTTTTAAATTGAAAATACATGCTTTGCTAGTCTGACAAGCCAATTTTCTTGATTTGTAAGAAAAGTTCTTACAAATGGAATACTTAACTGAACCAGTTTACCACTTGCAGATTCAAATARGATGTTTCAAAGATCAGGAAAAACTGGCCCACAACCAACTTGGAGYGGCCACACTGGTCTGAAGAACTTTAATAACTCTTTCTGGACAGAATTCATAAAGAAGTTAATATTATAGTTATATACAGATACAAAATCTGTCATACATGGAACTGGCATGGATAAATTCTTCCTCCTTCCAGTAATCACTACTGTTTTAGAGTAAAGAGATAACCTAACTTAATAAAAATGCTAGCAAGCCAACACTGCATGAGGAACGTTAATCTAATATTTCATTGTTATAACTTACAGTGCAACTTAAGTACACCTATTACACATACACGGTTTGGATCAAGGAGATAATGTAAGAATATTAAAATGTAAGCTAGCAAAATATAGTATCTGAGCTAGAAGCCTCAAATATAATTTCAGGCAGGAACATTTACATTACTCATTCCAGAATCACACACTCTTAAAAATATCATCACTTAACTATAGTTAATTGCAAAATTGCAATGAATTACATATTCAAGGTAAGACCCACCATCATTCACCATATCTGCTTCAAATCATAATATAAACCTTGTTACACCATCACTCATCTGAGACATCTTCAGTTACAATTAAATGCCAATCCCCTTTCAATATTTTGGCAGTAGCTGTGGTGTGACACCAGTCCCTCTGGCCTACTACAGTAACTTAGCTACCTGAGATGGGACACTGCTGAACTGAGATGCCCAAATTGAAAACTGACACTCAAAATTTCACTCGTTTAGTGTATTCCTGATGCAGAGTCATTATAAAACTGTCTTTTTTGCTTCTGCACGTGACCAGAAGTCTTTCAGCCTAAGCAGCGTGATACTTTCCTCATCTCTAAGCCTGAATGAAGATAGACTAGCTATTTTATGAAAAAATTACAGGATTGAAAATAAATACATGGCAAATACTTGAAAATACTTAAAATAGATTTGCTCCATCATAAAAGGAAGATGGGGTCCATGAAGAAACATGGATAGACATGACGGATGCATACTACAGCCTTAATGTTAATAGAATCAAAGTAAGAGGACTTAACCAGGAACTTGGTAACCTGATTTCCTTCCTTCCTTAGACAAACAAGTTCAAATCCAATGTTACCACTTTCCATGAGAGCATGTGGTTAGTAGCTTTGTTGGTTGAGGACAATTGCCAGCTCTTAGTCAAAGGTGTACTGCTGYGCAAACGAAGACAGTAAAAGATTATTGCCTGTCTCCTCTTTCCAATTATAAACTTCACTACCACTTTTGCCATCCCATATGTAATGGCTAATTTCTTTGCTGTTTAATACATATTTTTATCTATTGACTCAAAACTGCTTTCTTTTTACACTGTTTTTTAAATACACACATTTATTGAACAGTAACGGAATATAATACTGCACATAGATAGCGTGTTGGTAGTAATACTCAGGAAATAACAAAACCATCTACATGCAGAACAGGAAACAAAAAATCCAACATTATGAGTTCAATAAACACTGGTAGCTTATGTTCCTACCTCCAGAAACTTCATTCCATTCAAGGAGCCACTTTAAACTGCAGTCACAGGCCCATGGATTTCCATGAAGGTAAAGATTTTCCAGCAGTGGCATGCCTTGAAACATCCCTGCAGGCAAGGTCCTAAGAGCATTTTCAGATAGGTAGAGATGTCTTACTGTTGACAGTTTGAAATAATCAAGGACCATAAATGTTGAAAAGGTGTTGGGGTGAAGCTGCTGGAGCAAATTTCCTTCTAAGTGGACCAGTCTTAGAGAAGTTAATCCATTAAAAGCATTTGGATGAATAAACTCAATTCTGTTGTGGTCCATGTGCAGTCTCATTAAGCTTGAAAGTCCTTGGAGAGTTTGGCCACTTATGGCTTTCAATTTGTTGTAACTAATCTTGAAAACCTAAAAAAACCACAGCAAAAAAAACCAAACCAGAGATTAATATTTTTTTTATCTAAATCCAAACAGAACAGCAAGCAACCAAATGTTTTCCTCCCACATTCAAATCTTTTGCACCACTAAAAAATTATATGCTGGTTAAAGAGGTAGAATAAAACTAAGTGTTAGTTGGCATTATCAAGTTGGACATAGGCATAGTTAATAGATATCCAAACTTTTGGGGAAAATGGTATCTTAATCCTAAAAAAGGCGCTATAAAGAACATTTTTTTTATGTTTTCTGTTATTCATGGAAGTTAGTTTTGAAATTTTGGAAGACCTAAGCATTACCTGCAGAGACACGAGATCTTTCAAAGCACCATTAGGAATATTCTGAATGTCATTTCCATGTATCATGAGCAATTCCAATTTTGTAAGTCCTGCAAAGGAGTTCTCATATATAGACTGTATACTGTTAAACCTGGGGGGAAAAAAATCACGTGTACAGTTACATTTTACACACTGACTGTCACAGACTGCAAATGTAAAATTAGTACAACCTAACTTTCAGGAAAAATTTGAGCGGCCTCAATGCATTGTCAAAAGGCCAGGAGTTACTGRAAGATTTTTACAAGGCCAAGCATACTTAGTCCATGTTTACATTAAGATTTCTTTTAACYCAATTTGTGGCACTTTAGCCGTAATTTAGGACTAAAAGTAATAAATAGGCGTTTAAGTTCTAGTAGTTATCAGTATATTTTTCCACACAGCTCAGTTTATGGAATGGTAGTAAGTTAATGGCCTGTGGCCAAACCATGATGCTATGGAGCCTGGCAAACTAGAAGGCTGCAGTGTTGCCAAAGCAGCATCTAACAATAAATAAAGAAAGATTTGGAGAGTTAACATTAAAAATGGACATCTCCCAAACAGCATGAGAAGCAGTAAGTCACATCCTGCTTCACTTACTGTTACCACATGTAATTGGCTACATTAACTAATTACATAAGATCTAGGAACTGACCTTCCAATTATATAATTTGAGCCTAGAAACTACTCTTAGATAAGGAATACAGAAAATCTGCCCTTTCAAAATAATTAAGTTTCTCTTTGGACAAGCAAATCGGGCTTTATTTGCAATTTGGAAGTGTTAAGTTTGGTGGCCTAACTCTACATGTGGGTTGTTCATATGTATACAGAAAATTAAACGTATTATCTAATCTGGGCATGAAGTCTTAAAACTAAGCACAGAATTTAAAAGATTCTTCCAATTTTTTAGTATTTTCTAGAAAGCAAGGGAAGACACAGTGAGAAATCAAAATACTTTGAATATGGAGGAAATACTTTTGGATCCTCACCATGTTATCTATCTAAAGACTCCTAATTTGCTAAAAATTTAGACTACCATATTGATATTTTTAGTCCTTCTGCAGATCCACTAGGTTTATAGCAGACATCTTATTAAAACTCTTTATGGAAAAATCAGTCCTTCTAAAAAATATGAGCTTGTCTAAATAAAAAATTTCCTAAATTATTTTCAGTTAGAAAAATAATCTTCGCCTCCTAAATTCATGGCACTTTAAATAGAAATATGATAAAAGGTCTCTTTCAAAATGAAAGAAGTGCTACAACAGACAGTTAAGACTGTTTCTTCCTGGGAAAAGACACCACTCAGAAAATGTCATTTGTAGCAATGAAACACAAAAAGCGGAAATGGCTTTTATGCTACCAGTATCAAATAATGTACTTTACTAAAAAACCAGCCCAAACACCTTAGTAACTTAGAAGTCTATATCCCACTTTCAAAAGAAATGTAGGGATAGAATTTGCCACAGAATACTGATGTATGAAGGAGAGCTGACTGTAAATAAGTGTGGGTTTGAATACAGGGGAAGAGAGAGGCATTTTTGGCTGAGAACAGTAATAAAGTACATAGTGCTTTAATATAGCTTTACTGAGTGCAACTGTGGAGAAGCAAAAAAAAAGGTCCCTACTGCCAGTCATTGCTCAATGAGTTGCAGCTTATAGGCCTTGAAGTTGTCAGGATGAGTTCATAGTGAGTAGTGTTGCAGCCCTGATACCAAGCACAAGAGGACTGTGACTCTTGGACCATTCCATGTCACACAGTGACCCCACACGCTACTTTTGTGATATGAAGCCTCCAACTGTCCCTGTCTTTTTGCCTCAAAATCTGACAGATGTGAGTAGGAAATACCCTGGCAGAGGAAAGTGAGTAGGAATCTGAGTCATCTCTCCCCAAAACATTAGTGTCTGCTTATTTTGCGCTTAGTTCCTTGAAAGAAACTACAACAAAACCACAACTCCAAAGGCAATGGAACAAATTTCTTTTTACTGTATTCATTTCAGATATGCTATATCTCATTGTTCTCCAAAATGCTACTGAGCTATATCACAGAATTTTACTCCTACTCTATTTTTTTTACATCAGGTATAAAATCCGACGTTTTGTAGAAATCTCATAGTAGGTTTAATTCAGTATCTTTTTTACACACTGTAAAAGACTAAATGTCCTATCTGCCAAATAAGAACTCACACCATCGTACAAATATTTATCTGAAAATACAGTAACTTTTGTTTGAAACATAAAGGCTAAGCTAATTTCTCCATGCCAGCAACTGTAGTGTTTGAAATACAGTGCCGACAAGTAACTATCCACCTCTACAATTCTACTTAAAAAGTACACACAGAGATCCCGGTTTGCCACATGTGAGCGAAGCACTGCAGGCTGCCGCATTAAGAACATAAAACTGTTTGCTCCAAGCTGCCATACAAACCCGAAGTTGATTCTTTCCACATGTCTAGCGATCCGTGCTGGCACGGCTGCCAGGGAGCGGAAGGTGCAGTGGACCTCGGTGGGGAGGTAGCAGGCGCAGGGCTGGGGGCAGCTCAGGGTGCCCGGCGGCAGCCCCAGCCCCAGCATCAGCACCACAGACAGCGCTCCAGCCGCCATCYGATCCCCCATCTTGTCGCCTCCCCTTGCCTGGCTCCTCCTGTGTTGTTCCGGGGCAGGGGGGAGAAAAAAGAGAATAAATTATGATTTTTTGAACCCTTTAAAAAAGCTTTATATACCTAGAGATGACCTGCATTGTCCAGAAGCTCTGTAGACAATCAAGGCCAAGTTCAGTTGGAAAGCCATTTTCTTCCATGTCATTTCCTACTTCAATGTTAACTTTTCCCCCATAACTCACTTTTACTAAACACCTATTCTAACAAGCTTATGCAGTTTCCCTATGGTAATAAATTTTGTAGGCTTTTTCTGTCCACCAAGACTACTACTCATCTCACTGAAAAACTTGAAAACTTTTAGGCAAATATCTAGCTCAAGCAAACTGCCACGGCTCCCTCTATAGTCAATGAAAGAAAAAAACCAATCCATATTCACTTGAAGATGAATAATATCAGTTATCTACCTGATCAGATAACTAGAAATAGTACAGTTGAGCTTCATTAGGTCCCTAATTAGTAAACTCCCCTCTTCTACCTGCCTTATTTTCAGACAGGCTAGTAACTTCCAGTAGGGTAAAATGTGGCTTAATAAATCATGATAGATATGGGAAATTATATCATTGAGAGAGAAAATGAAAGAAAGAATTGGTTGGCCATAGATCTAGACTCTGCCATCCTATGCCATGTGTTACTCTGTGACATCAGATATACTCTCACATTGCAATCTTAACCAAACAGGTATTATGACTGATCAGAACTGATAAAACCGGACAATTTGTTTAGAAGCATAAGCATAGACCTCAGAGGAAAAGTTTATATTTATAATCTTATCTACCAACATTCAAGTTCAGATTTTTGGAACTGTTGAAATCTGGATGGGTAGAACTGTGGAGAGTCATTTAGAGAAGCACAATGTGCTAAGAACAGACAAGAAAACACAACTGTTATTGACCTCGAGCAAGAGTATTTTCTAAAAATAAAATAACTTCTGTCTTACTACAGATTAAGCACCCTAACTTTGTACAAATGAGTTTCAAACATTCCCATTCTTATCCCTACCRTCAGAAGAATTTGAAAGCTCTTCAGATTAAAGACATACAAGAATACAGGCTGCTATTAGTAACAGAAATTTAATATTCCTGCTTTTGTACAACACTGTGACAATGACAAAAAGGCATTAACTTCTACCAGCTATTATTAGTTCCATTAGCTATTTGCTTTTAGTACAGAAGTCAGATTTTCTCAGATCTGTGAGCAACGAGCTGCACATTTTTTTCCTAAGACTATCATGTGCAAACTATTACAGTTCAAAGGAGAGGCTCGTTGGGATGAAGAGGTTTCCCAAATATCCATGGTCAAGTTAATCAGATGCTTAGCATTCTTTACAAGACAAATAGCTTCTAATTTGTTTAAAAATTTTCAGGTGCTGTTTTCTTTATGTTCTCCTTAATGAAAACTTCCAAGAAACAGCCTATCCATTTTAATTCCTGTTCTGAGGAGTTCCTTCAGTGAAGTGGAGGCAGCAGCGACTTGTGAGAGGGKCTTGGGAAGGGGCGGCCAGAAGGGCTTACCGTGCTCTGCCCGGGTAAGACGGAGGGACGGCCGAGCCCTTCCAGAGCTCGAGACGGAGCTTTTCCTCCAGGATCTGCCGGGAGGCACCGGAGTGGCTCCCACCGCCCGCCCCGCCGCACGGGGGCGCTCTCGCGTGCGCCTACCGCCATTGGCTGCCCCCACCGCCCCGCGCAGCACGCCAGCCAATGGGCTGCGGCTCCGCCCCGGGAGGCGTGCCCGGGGCGGGGCCTCAGCGGCGGCGCTGCCCGCGCGGCTGCTGGCGGGGCCGGCGGTCGCGGCGCGGGGAGGGTGGCGAGGGGCGGCCGGTCCCGCGCGGCGCTCCTTCCGCCGCTGTCCCGGGCCCGGCCGGGCGCCAGCCGCGGCTGTGGCAGAGGGGGTTGCGGGGGAGCCGTGGTCCCCTCGCCTCCGTGTTTCTTTCCGCCGTACCAGAGGACAGCTGCTTCCCATTAGGGAAGAATGTCCCCGCCGGGCCGGGCGACGGCAGCGGACGGGCTGAGAGCGGGCGCCGACACACGGCGGCACCGCCCGGGCGACGCCCGACCGCCGCCAGCCAGGCAGCCACTTAGCCCACCCGCCTCCCCCGCTGCCGCGCAGTCCTGCAGGGGAACCCGCAGAATCCAAACAACCCCACACCGGACCGCCCTCCCGCTACAGCGCCGGCGGCCGTGCGCTGCTCCTTACCTGCGGCCGGGCGCGGCGCTCTCAGCAGGCGCTGCCCGCCGCTCCTGATGCTCCGGGGGGGTGCGGACGGCCGGCGGCGCGGGGCCGGCGGTCACCTGGACCCCGGCCTCCCCTCCGGCACCGGCTCGCCGAGGCTCATCGGTGCCTGCGCTGGCCCGCCTCGACGCCGCCTTAGGACTCCCCATCGCCCGTCATCCTGCGGGATCCGCCGCCGCGGCTGGGTCCCCCCGAACAAACATAAGAGATGCGCGGCAGCCGGGCAGGCACCGCCGAGGTGCTGGCTTTTACTGACTGCTATTGTCTCCGAGCCCTCGCCTTCTCCGGGTGCCCCACGACCCCGAAAGTCGGGGCGCCGCAAGCCCTCAGCCCCGGCGGGAGCCCAGCGCGTCGCTCCGGGCGCTGCGGGACCTCCGTGTGCCAGCGGGCAGGCGGGCGATGCCGGCGGCTCCGCGCCGCCGGACGGGCTGCCTGGGCGCGCAGCTCCTCCCGCGGCGGCAGCGTCCCGCCGCCCGCCGCCGCATGGGGACGAGAGATGCGGGTGCCGCGGCGCCGCACTCCGCCCGCCTCCCCGCGCCGGGCGCTGTGCAGGGGGAGGGCGCAGCGCAGCGGCTCCTCTTGCGGGGTGGGCGGCCCCGCCGGGGAGGGGGCGGCTGCGGGCGGGCCCCCGCCAGGGGCGGGGGTTCGGTAAAGCAGGTCTCCGGAGCCGGCGGACAGGGGCCGCGAAAGTTGCGGCTTCGCGTGGGTTCGGAACCTGAAGCTCACGGAAAGTTTGTCTCTGGGACCTGGGCACATCCAGCACTCTTGAAATGCTCAGATGTGCAGCTGTGTGTTTTGTGCGCTCAGATACACGCACACACGAATTCGGCACATAATCGCTAAACTGGACTGACCAGTTTGGGTTTCTGTCTTATCCCATAGTGATACGGTGCTTAGAGACATGGTTTAGTGGTGGGCTTGGCAGTGCTGGGTTAATGCTTGGACTCGATGATCTTAGAGGTCTTTTCCAACCTTAATGATTCTATAGTTCTTTGATATAGGTGTCCCATCACAACACAAAGAACCAACCTGACATCGATCCTTATACTTCATACTGGCACAATTCTGCTGTAGAGACCCGTATCCTTTCTGTATGTGGGGATTTGATCTCTGGCATCATACTCGTGGAGAGACACTCCAATAAATGCATGTGAGCAGAAAATCTCATAACTGGAATAGAGAGGAAATGACAACAATAGAGGAAAAGACAGCAACCAGTAACAAACCAGACTGAATGCAGACTCAGTCATTAATTGACTTTTACTTTTAAAATCCACCAGAGAAACAAACTTTAGTTTAAAATCATTAAATCATTAATATCCCTCTCCTCAATTTCCCTCCTGTATTAGCAATCTTTTCAGTACAAAAGTAAGCCTATTTCTGGTGCAGTGAAAAATTCGTCATTCAGATGACCTTGGACTATTATCTAGTAAGTTCTACTGTGTGGTTTTTGGATACGGACAATTTTCTGTTCTGTGTGGAATAGCCAATGTGGAAGTTACCCTCACCTGTTCTAGAAAAATAAAGAATCCAGTCTTTCAAGACACAAAAGAATTGCAGAAATAAGCACAGATGCATCTTAAGTCATAAGAATGCCACTGACTTTTGGCGTGGAGCTTTCAAGTTCCATCTCCAAGGTAAATAAATATAGTGAATGGCATTACATTCTAGGCTGTAAAGCTGTGGCAAGTGTATCATCACCAAATTAATAGAAATAATCAGAATCTTAATGAATTAACTATTTTTGGCTTTGAAAGCTGTGAGAGGTGTGGTTATCAAAAGGGTTGGGGAGGAAACCTCTTCAACCGTTAGCAATAAGCTGTTGTCAGAATCTGGACAAGTCAGATGTTCCAAATGCATTAATAAAGATTCACCTTCAGAAGAAAAGCTCATTATTCATGCTTTTAGCTGCAGAACTTCTTTTGTGTCATGGTGGGCAGCTCAGCCCCACACAGCCTCTCCCTCACTTCCCCAATTTGCTATGGGGGAGGGAATTGGAAGGGTAAAAATTTGAAAAATCATGTGTTGTGATAAAGACGGTTTGATAGATGAAGCAAAAGCCACATGCACAAGCAAGGCAAAACAAGGAATTCATTCACTGCTTCCCATGGGCAGGCAGGTGTGTTCTGCTACCTTCAGGAAAGCCAGGCTTCATCATGTGTAACGGTGACTTGTGAAGTCTCCAAACATCCCCCCCTTCCTCGTTCCTCCTCCAGATTTATATGCTGAGCTTGACACCATCCAGTGGATATCCCTTGGATCAGCTGGGGAGAGCCATCTCTGCTGTGTCCCCTGCCAGCTCCTTGTGCATTCACAGCTTGCTGTCTTGGTGGGATGGTGTGAGAAGCAGAAAACACCCAAACACCACACAAGCCTTGATCAGCAGTAAGATAAAACATCCCTGGCTGGAAAACGTCTTTACAAACTGGTTAAAGTTTTTACACAATGGATAGGGACAGGCAGAACAAATAAATGGCAAAGGCAATCATCCATGTCACTGACAATTTGCCATTCCAGCTGTGGTACCTGCTGTTTACATAGTATTTACAAAGTGGTAGGAAAATATTTCAAAGGAACAAGGGAAACCGAGTAGAAATACTTGAACTGTAGGGAGCACCAAGTGAGTTTCTGATACAGCCATTTCTGAAAGTTGGTCAGAAGGTAAAAGGCTGTTCATATGTAAAAGAACCTGTTTGTTGTAGGTGGCAGCAAATGACGTATGCTTTTTGACAGGACTGGGAGGCAGCTAAGGATAAGTCAAGCATGATAGTTTGAGAAGTGGTGTTATTAGAGTCTTTCTTATTTTCACTGTACTTCACTAATTGTGAAATGCCTTCACTTTGTTCGGATTGGCAGTGTTTGAGGAAAACTTCCATCACTACCACTGCCTCAGTAAGAGCCAACACCAAAGCAGGGGTTTGGCAACCTATTGTAGTGTGGCTGCTCTCTCAGAAATTAAGTTTTGGGTTTTCTAGGAACCAGTTATCTGTTTCTCTCTTTGCAGCTGCAGTGCAAGTATGTTGCTACCCTTTGCAAAAACTTTTCTCTATACCCTTCTTCAGAGAACTCATCTCCTCCTTGCCTTCAGGTTTTCCTGTTTGGTGTTGTTTTCCCACAATTTAGCTGTTCTTAATGGCTTTAATCTGAAAGATGGTAGATTTAGATTGGATATTAGGAAGAAATTCTTTTCTGTGTGATGAGGCACTGGAATGGYTTAGCCAGAGAAGTTGTTGACGCTCCATCCCTGGAAGTGTTCAAGGTACAACAACCTCATACAGCACTGGGGGCAGAGTGGCTGGAAAGCTGCCCAAAGAAATAGGGTCTAGGATGCTGGTTGACAGCTGGCTGAACATGACCCAGCATGTGCTCAGGCTGATGGCATCCTGGCCTGTATCAAAAGTAACATGGCCAGCAGAACTGGGGTAGCGATTGCCTCTCTGTACACGGCACTTGTGAGGTCACACCTTGAGTCCTGTGTCCAGTTCTGGGCCCCTCACTTCAAGAAAGACATTGAGGTGCTGGAGTGTGTCCAGAGAAGGGCAATAAAGCTGGAGAAGGGTCTAGTGGGAAAGTCATGTGATGGAGATGGGGTTGCTTTGGCTGGAGAAAAGGAGCTTCAAGGGAGACCTTATCACTCTTTACAACTGCCTGAAAGGAGACTATAGCAAGGAGAGGGTCGGCCTCTTCTCTGAGGCAACCAGTGACAGGACAAGAGGAAATGGCTTCAAGCTGTGCTAGGGTCGGTTCAGATTGAACATCATGAAGAATTTCTTCACTAAAAGGGTGGTTAAGCATTGGAACAGGCTGCCCCAGGGAGGTGATGGAATCACGATCCCTGGAAGTCTTCAAGAAATGACGGGACATGGCACTTAGTGCTATGGTTTAGTTGGCATGGTGTTGTTCAGTCAAAGGTTGGACTTGATGATCTTGGAGGTCTTTTTCAACCTTGATGATTCGATGGTTCTATGACTCTATTCCGTGATTTTAAGACCAGGTTGGATGGAACTCTGAGTCAAGTGGTGTAGTAGAACGATGATCTTTAAGGCCTGTAAGGTCCCTTCCAACCCAGCCTGTTCTATTATTTTTCTTCTTATCCCAGATTCTGCTTCCTGGCATATCAAAATGTACTACTTTATCCCATGGTCCTTGGTGAACGAATAGCTGTATGTGGAATTAAACTTCCAGGCTTCTCTCCTCCCCTATTATCTCTGTCCAGTGCCGTCCTTCTCACAGCAATGAGTTGGGATTCTCTCTCAGCTTCTCTGGTAAAGCAGCCTCATGCAGGAAGGAGGGAGAGCACTGAGATTCTGTTTATCAAACGGAACAGACTTTTTTGAAGTTGAAACTGCATTTTTTTATTTGCTATGGGTCAACAAAGAGAGGAATAGACTATCACAGTCCTGCTGATGAATAAACCTGCTGGACAGGTTGACTTTCCTGACAGCTGTCTCCGCAGGAGCAGAAAGAGGGAGCCCAGATTGCTGAAAATCCCATGAGTGATACTCATGTGAAAAAGCAGCAGTTTTTAAATGCCTTCTGTTGGAGCTGGTAATAAATTAACTATTGCTTTTACCACTTGGCAGCAAATGGGGAATAAATTTTTGCAGATGATTTACGACCTTGTTTAACTTCCAGCAGAAAAATGAGGAGTTCTGGAAAAGTTGATGGACTGCATTCAATTTTATGATGCAGAAAAACAAACTGTTAACTTACAGAAATAATACCCATGTGCTGTCATGACTTGTTCACTACTTGTCTTCAGGTGCTGAGTATTTGTATTGGGAGAGCATGCTGGCTCTACTGCCAGTGTCATTATTTCCTTTATTTGCTTTTGATCTTTCATGTGTTTGAACTATAATGCCTGACAAGTTATATCACAAAGTAATTAGAGTAAATGCTGATTAACAAGAAATGAAGAAAAAATGAAGGTCAGCAGTGTGGGAGGGAAAGCAATGATAGGCCAAGACTCACTGTGGTGTGCAGAAAACACAGGCAACAGAGAAGGCAGGGAGTTAGATGGTGTTAGGGGTCTGCTGCAGCCTTGGTGGGCCCTCAGCTGCCCTCAGCAAAACAGAACTGTTTCTTGTGCCAGTGCAAACAAAGATGTCACACGGCTGTCCTTGCTTCCAGTGCCTTTGGGCATGTCTGGTGGGTGGCTGGAGCCCACTGGCTGTGTCTGCAGGGCAGTTCCAGACGGGGATTGTTAGCTTGATCCCATGTCTGCCTTTCTGCAGAGTTTGTTTGCTTGAGCACAGCACTGGGCTAACACTTTTGCCCATCACGGATCTCCGGATTGACTTGCATCCGGAGACCTTTGAGCGCAGGACAGACAAGTGGTGTATGCACCATCACAGCTACACAGGGCTCTTCGGTTTCCCCCAAACCAGTGTAGCCCATTTGTACCTGGCTTATCTGAGGGGTGACTTGGATGAAAACCCATGGGGCAAGTTCATTCCTCTTGTTACCTCGAGAGATACAGTGCTGCTTTGCCTTTGTGTTCTAAATGACAAAGCAAAAGGGCAGTAAATGGTGTAGCCTCTTAAAGTATTAACAAATGAAGGTATAAAGAGGTACTGTGATTAAAAAAATGAATGAAGTAATCTACTGCAATCTGTAATGAGAGATACCACTAGAAGAAGTAGGTTTAGTTTCCTGTGACTGTACGCAGTTATCTCTTTACTCCTCTCCTTTTATTTCTGTTTTCCCAGTGAAATGTTGTGAAGAGGAAGTTTTTCTTTCAACTGCATAGGATACTTCTATCAGACTGTTAATAACCTGGGAGTAATAACATGGAAACTGTTGTCGGGCATTTTCTATGCCACTTCCACATCTATGAAATGAAGCATAACAGAGCCACATTTTATTCTTTATGCTGTCAGCCAAAGAATTTGCCAAGGAAAGAAAAATATTTCCCTATTTTTAAAAAAAAAGCTGAAATAAAAGAGGTGATGAGAACTTTACTTCATTTGCTTTTCTTGCTCAGCTAAGAATTCAACTTTATTAAAATATTAAAAAAAAAAGGAAAAGAACAATCTGTAGCAGTGGGCAGTAAACATTCTCCACATGAGTCTCCTTCACTTTACTGTGGTTTGCACTGTATTATTTGGCATTGAAAATTATGAAAAGTTCCTCCACTTACTCAGTTTTAACCTTCTCAGCCAGTGTTGTTCATTTTATACTGAAGAACAACATTTCAAGTTGAAGAAGAAATTCTGTTCTAAGAATGCTGCCAAACTGCTGTTCAACTGTTCAAGTCCCTTCTGCCAATGAAACTGAGACCCAAATACTCGTCTCTTCCCTTTAAGCTCCAAGACTTGCTGACACTTTTCTTGGTGCACACTTTTTTGAAACACTGCAATCTGCAGTCACTTCTCATTACCTCACTAGGAAGCACATCTGACTCTTAGGCCAATGAACTTAGGCGCCTAATTACACAGGCTATCCTGGTGCACAACTTTTTCTAGAAACTTAACAAGGTCCTTAGCAACACTAATCAGAGGTATTTTCCCTCGTTCTCCAGACAGCTATTCTAGCATGTATTTCCAGCTCCCATATATTATCCATCCCTGCTTTTGGAAACTCTTGATTTAAACAAGTGCTTGTCCTACCATTTTTGGTATTTTCACACTGTGTATATCTGCATCTAAAACTAACAGAGAAACTCTTCAGAGTCATTGGGTTTTACCTAGCTGAAGGCAAGCCTTAAATCCTGAAATGGATGCCCAGGTGAATTGACACTGAATGTATTTCAGCACTAAGTGTAGCCATACTGAAATAGGCTTTGTGTAGTTGGTGCCAGGTAGTTAATAACACTCTAGAGTGTTAACAAAACACTCCACAAACCCTGGAGAAATGACTCTGAGAAATCATGAGATATGTTCTGCTCCATCTTTTAAATATTCCTATAGGCCACACACACCTTGATGCCCTCTATAATAACTGAACTGGAGGCAGCAAAAGCAATAATTCATTTTAGAGGTTAGAGGATTTTAGCAATGAACAGGTTTTTTGATTTACTTACGTATAGATTTACAGAATGTAATTGTTTTGTATCTGAGCTGTGTAAGTAGCATAGCAGCATGTGATCAAACAGAAAATGTTTTCTTAATGCTCAGCATGTCAGCGCAGATAAGTGCAGATTTAGATTATGTTTTGCTGTATCTTATTCAGTTTTATGATGTTTGTAGTAGTGCAGCATTAGACAGATCTGCGTGGTATGAACAGCTAAGTGAAATCCAGTGGGCCAGAATATTAGAAATCAGTGTTTTTCATATGGCTGCTCTGATAAGCAGACATAGCAAAATCTAGGCTTTCCCCTACAGTACAGCTCAAATGACACGTAGAGGCCATATCTAGGAGAGGGTTTAAATCTATCAGCACAGGTGTAGAGTTGAGTTGAAAGTACTAGGTTAATATTTTCAGAAAAATTTTCTGAAAAATGGAAGATAGATACATTTTTTTTCCTGCTGAAAAGGTAGATACATTTAAAAATATTTCTTGCCTATTGCTACCACTTTCTTTTATTTTCTTCAAGAAAAAAAGTATACCTCCACTGTATCTACACTACAGAAGTTTTTAACATTTGTTTGTACAGACTTGCATTTGGAACATCCAAGCCTTATGGTGCTCCCATTGAATCCAGATGCAGGGACTTGGCCTTGCTTTTGTAATTGTTTCCGTTATAAAGCTAAACCCATATTTCAGAGTTCAGAATCTGGTTATAAAAAACGCTTCCAGAATACAATTTGGCATCTAAGATATCAGTCAAGAAACACTTATTGATGGTTTGATTTCAGTGTGGCTTTTTGAACTTACAGATGTGTCTTGAGAGTTTTATCCATGCTTTCAGATATTGTAAAGATTTAAAATACCTTTGACTAGCAAATGGAAATCATCACACTGTGTTTTGGAATGATAGAATCATCTTTAACTAAAAATGCCATAAAAACTTCAAGTAGTCACTTGAGGTTTTTTTCTAAATAGTAAGAGTGTATTTGCTTCATAGCAGGCTTGCACTAAGGGTAAATTGCAGCCTCACAATGCTCAAGTGAACATGTTTTCACCTAAAGAAAGGGAGAAGTATCCAGCTCCCTCAAGCATAGCAGCTACACTGTGAACAGTTAATGAGATAAGCTGCTGATTCCAGTTATAGAGTGGAATATTGGCTTCTGTCTTTTTCAGCTCGTTACAGAAAAACCGAGCCAACCCCAGCAGACTTCTCTTGTGCCAGCTTGTTTGAAGACTGCATGGAGAATAACTTCCCCACACTTGGGAATGTGAAAATTTTGTCAAAAACTTTGCCCAAGATCTTTTATGGATTGTAGAGCCTAAACATCCCAGGGGCATTAACTGGCTCTTTGCCAAGGGTACAGAATTAGCCCTACAGGCAATGGGGCCTGTTTTAATCAGAATCTTGCCTCTTTACAATGGTAGTTAAGTAAGGTGGTGAAGCCCATTTGGCCTGCTGAATTGCTTCCTCTTGGCACACACTAAGTTGCACCTGGAGCAAAGAAGGAGCTTTCTGGTATCACTGCATTTTATAACCTCTAGCTACTGAAACAATAATATAAAAATGCTTTCAAGTCATCTTACTGAGTGTGGCTGACCAGTAAAGCCTTAAAATGAGAGAAGGTTCAGAGAAGATGGGCCGGGATGATGTGACTGTGAAGCTCAGTGGATAATGCAAGGTAAGACTAACCTCAGCTGTTGCAAAGAATCTGACTTTATTCCAACACAAAAGAGGACTGAAGGGTGACCTTTGGTTTAGATAAGCAGCTATCAACAATTGAGTGTATCAAGCTCTCTGGGTTCCTTAAAAGAATGTGAATGGCTTCCTGAGTTAGGCAGGCCAGCATGGGGGGAGTGAATATATAGCTCAGCCCAACATAGAGTATAAAAACTAGACACTAGCGAAAGAATTTTGAAGAGAAGAATGGGCTCAACCTATGGCCCCAATGAGTTTTAGCTGTGGAGTAAAATGATTGCACATCTTGTGGCTATCAAGTATAGAAGTCAGTTATGAAGAGTCTCCACTGCCAAACAGGCTCATTGTATTTTAAGATTTTTTGTAAGAACTGCTTCTTTCTAATGAATTTCCTCTTTAAGGAAGAACTAATAAAGAATTGATGGATTTTAACCTGATATCAAATTTTCTTGCTTGGAGTAGTGGTGGCTAGCAGTAGTGCTCACCAAGTTGTGTGTCTGAAAGAAGTTCCCTGTGGCCTCGTAGGCACCAAATAGTCTCTGGCATATTAAAATATATGAAGAGAAGTTAGATGTGTTATGATGTCTCCATAGTAGAAAATATTTGGCCAAGGCTTTTAAGTCAGATTTAGATTTTCAGATAAAAGTTAAGCTCATTTTTTAAGGTTCATTTTCGCTTTGAACTAAAGAAATCTTTGGACTTTAGCCTTTTTTGTAAACTGGATATACAACATTCTGGATTGGAAGCTTCACACCATCAATGTTTGAAGCTATGGATTTTCTTTCATAAGTGATTTTTTAGGTGTATGGTTGTCTTTGGTTCTAACAGAAATGCAATTTCCATGATGTAGGTATTCAACAATCTCTGAAGTTTTGAAAAAAAACTGAGGCTGTCTGAACGAATTTATTTTGTGAATTAACAAACACATTATTGTTCCTTGTTCTGTTCAGAGTTTTTCACAGAATACAAGACATTCTGAGCTGGAAGGAACCCACAAGGATCATCAGGTCTAACTCTCAAGTGAATGGCCCATGTGGGGATCAAACCCACGACCTCAGTGTTATAAAACCATGCTCTAAACAACTGAGCTAATCAAGATTTTCTTGTTCTGAAACCTTCACAATTTTCTCATGGAAGCTCTGACAGCTGGGGAACAATTTTGGCCAACCAGCAATAGATTTGTTGTTCATAAATAGCTTTCACAGAAGTAATTTAGATACCTCTGTCATTTAAAGAAGCACAAGATGAAAACTAATAGTGTAGTTATTATGAACAATTGAAAAAACTTTTTAAAACTATTCTCAAAGGTCTGTATAAAATCTCTGGTATTTCCATTTCACAGATGTCTAATGTCCAAGGTACATGCCAGTGGCAGTACAAAGAAATGGACATGGTCTCTTGCATGCTGGCTTAGTTGAACCTTCATTAGACTATCTTGCAAGTCATCTTAATACAGCAGGTATTTTTATACAGTACTGTGAATGTAAAGGCAATACTGTTAGAAGGTAGTGTAGTACAGGAATACTGAAACTGAGAACCTTACTAAAACATGGCCAAAATTCCACGCCTCTAGTATTTGTTCTGGCAAAAGACTGGATTAAGAAGTTTGGTGACAGAGACAATGAAGAGTCAAACAGAATAATATTCAAGAATAATAAACAGAGTATAAAACCTGAGTACATTCTATTACGAATTTAAACTCATCAAATTGGGAAAAGAGCATGGGAAGGTGGGAGACAGACGTGTACAGGGGCAGTACCATATGATTTTGCATTGTGACATGAAAGCAGCATTCAGACTGATGGGAAATTTTTAAAGGGAATATTGCTTCCCTTGAAAACATTGATTTGGTGAAACTGCAGGAATGTAGATATATTTGATGGATTAAAATTGCCCTCCCTGGCTCTCTAGCAGAGCCTCTCCTCCAAGCTACAGGATCATCAGCAGATTTCCTGGAGGGATATTTATGAGCCAAGAACATGGAAGCCTTGAGAGGCTTGATGTCCCAGCCTTCTTGGCTTCTTGCAGCTTGCTTGATAATATGTCAGGTTCTTTGGTTCTGGGGCTTCTCAGAGCAATTAAGGCTCCAAAGCTTGCTAGGCCTATGGCAGTCCACCTGCAATATAAAGCCTTTGGCTACTATAATTTGGTACAGGAAAAGTTATGAAAAAGATAGGTATTTTTTTCTTGGACTTGTAAATCCATTTCCTTGCCATGTCTAGTACCATTTTTTCATTCAACAGATATTGTTCAGATGTGAAAAGTCAGACTGTAATGTTAAGAGTACTTTAAATATTTTTGTGATATGGAAAAGATCACTCATTCCCTACTTCCAGGTCCTCATCTTGTGAGGGAGCTGTCTGCACCAGTTACTGCTGCAGCTTACAGTCCTGAGAAAAAAGCCAAAATCAAAACCAAACCCYAAGTAATTAAGAGCATCATAAAATATTTTAGTTCGAATAGTCTTCTTTGTGGATTCCTTAATCTTAAAACTTTTTTCCATCAACACTGCATTTTAGAAGTCAAACCTGATTAGCATCATGGCTTGCTCTTATGTATCACTCAAAGTGTAAGAAGCTTAAGTGTCTTGACAGTTGTTTTTTTTTAAACTCTTAAGAGATTTCTGAACGTTTGCTGGTGAAATCTTGTCCCCATTAAAGTTAACAAAAATTTAATTATGGCCTCAATACATCCAGAATCACTTCACTTTAATAGGGTTTTGTGGTTGTTCTGGCAGAACAACTCCCAACTTCTGTTTTTGTCATGTTATTCATCTTTAAAAAAAAAAGGAATATGGCTCAGATCTAATTGGCAAGATTAAGCTTGTCAACAAACCCATATATGGGGAATATCTGTTCAAAGATCTTCTCCCTACAGATCTTTTCTATTGCTTAATGCTGCGGTGTTCTCATATGTGTAATGCACTCAGTGACTAAATCCAGCATTTAATACAGATAAGTTTAATATGATGATCAGATGGATTCAATCCAGTCTGTCTCTTTTCTCTTTTTCTCTCTAGCTAGGTACGGATTCATGTTTTTAGGAAGTATATGTCATCTGAGAGGAAACTGGGCAATGGGGAAGTGTAGGGGAAGGAAAGAAGCTGCCTTCAAACACATACACAGAAAAAAGACAAATGACAGGGATGCAGCTGCAATATTTTGACATTTAATGTTCTTTGTCAAGGAAATGGCAGCATAGGAAAGGTGAATAGTCCATAAATTTAATGGAAACCAAATATAAGCCATGTATCACGAATTGTGAACTTTAAGGGTATCATTGTGTATTTATTGAACATTGCTGAAACATGCGGAAGAACTGAATCAACTTTTGACCTACATCAAGTAGTTACTTTCTCATGGTTTTCTGTTGAGGGATATCACCCTGGAATTTTGTATTCTCTCTTCCAAGGCACCCACTTCTAACAGCAGTTGGACTATGATGCAAAACCTGTAAATTTCTTTTCCAGTCTAGACTCACCTTCCCTGTGATATTGACATGCAAGAACTCAGCTTAGATTGCTCTCCAGTGCACTGCTGGCAAGAGGTGGGAACAACCTCTTCTGTTTCCTCTGCGTACTTGGCACCATAAGGTGGTCAGTCAAAATTTTTTTCCCGTGGATCTGGGAACAGTGGGCCGTGCAATAGTGCATTACACTAACAGATTTCCAAGGGTCACCTTTTCCTGTGCACAGTTTGGGTGCTGTGAGCCCTTGCTCCACTGGAGCATCACCTGGACATGTGTTTTGAAATGGATGGATCCCAGGTCTTGCCATAGTTATCCTTAATCTTAAAACTTCTCTGCATCTAACCTTATAGACAAATCTCTGAGATTCCATTGTATTTGGATTCTAGTTTTGGCAAGAATCTACATTATATGCCTTAGATACTCCATTTTGATTTTAAAAAATGAGCCACCTCTCTGTATGCCACATTTTAGATCATCGCTGGCCTTGAAAATTGCACGGAACTGCATGGAGAATAGGGGAAAACCCAGTTATCTCAGGATATAAAGGAAAGGAATAAAGGAATGTAATGGAATAGGTGGGGGAATGGCTTAAAATCCAATTTTAGTAAAAATATTTTTCATCCAAGTATCTAGAGACAATACACCAGAAATCACCTACTTAGAAAGAAATCAACCATCTTAGTGATTTATCATGTTATTCCTTGATCATCAGACAGAGACTAAGTTATCTAGATGGGATGCAAAGAGTTGTGGAATTACACATTGTTTTCTTCCAAGGTATATGAGCTCCATGTGTTATGACTTTCTTGAGAACTGCATTGTGGTTAGACCACTGTCTGGATTTTTTTAGTTTTCTTGTGACGAAAGAGTAATCTCACAAAGAGAAAGCAGTTCCCTAAAATAGAGTCTGGATTTTATTAGGTACGCATTACTACTGTTTCCTGATGTTGTTACTTTTCAGTATAACTTTTGCAGCAATTTATAAGCAATAGTGTGACACAGCATTGCAAAATGCCCTCAGAACAACTTTATAGATGGCACTTGCAGACACTTACAATTTAAATGCAGTGAGTCCCTAAGAAAGCATAAGTTAGTAAGGACCTGCTCCCATATTCACTCAAGTTAGTGGCACAGTTAGCAGCCACTTAAGTAAGTCAGACTCATAGCTATGAACTTGCCAATTCTTTTTTTCAGTAGAAATGCATTTCCTATGAAGGAAATTATCTAAGCAGTTTAGTTTTTACAACAAATGGAAGGTAGAACGTGTATCACAATAATGTTGGAAATAGACACCTAATACAACTAAATTAAAGAACAGAGTATGTTCTGTCCTGTCCTATCCTACAGCAACCTTCCCTTCTTCATGTGCAGACTTTGAAGATTACTCTGCTTTTCAGTTTGACCAGTGCTGTCAGCTAGATGTCTTTTCTATTTGATAGGGAGCACCACAGAACAGTGATTATCTGCAAAGCTAGATGCTGTCAAAAGCAAAATGTGAAAATAAAATGAAAATGAGAAAGAATGATTTTTTTTATTCTCAGTCTTTTTGAGCACACAGTCATGACTTTTCTGCCAAATGTCCTCCTTCTAGGAGAACTAGAATGAGAAAGAAGTCCCAAATAGGTGCACCTGTATCAAACATTAAACCTTGTCTATTTCAGGATATAGTTTTTTAGAAGACTGGAAAGATTGTTTTATGATGTTTTAAATATATTAATATATTTTTCCTAAGAATGTTAGAAACAGGCAGCACACAATGCTGTGTGGGTCTTAATGAGAAGCACATTCTGGTGGCATCATCTCTCTGGGACTTGGGTCTGTGGCAACAGGAGCTCCCTTGAGGCTTCTGGGAGCCTCACACACTTAGCCTAGTGTACAAATTTTTATGGCCCGAATGCTGACCTGGCTAGGTAGCTATTTTGAATAGGGGATCTGGCAATCAAAGAAAATTGGTTACAGCCAAATTTTGCTGTGAAGGGTGTGTTCTCTTTCTCTTTCCCCTCCTTCACTGAAATTCACATACGGGATATGTACATGAGCAGCTGGAGGCAGTTATGCATCTGGGACAGCCAGATGGAACAACCTGGAATTAAAAGCCTGTGCATGTTAGCTCATGCCCAGTACTATGCTAACACAGTTGTTTTCCACATTTGTACAACCACGTTAAAGACTGGGCGGTCTGGGCATATGTCCCCCAGGGAAGCAGTCCTGTGGCTTCACAACATAAATCACCTATACGCTGTGAGGATCTCCTCCAACAGGATTACTTTGCTAGACCAGGACACTCATCTTAACTTTACTCTGTTTTATGGGCATACGAGGCAGATTTACAAGTGCTGCTTTCTCCTTTGCTTTTTCAATTTTCACTTGAGCTTCTTTCTAAGCTGCGACCTTAATTGCCTTTGGGGCAGTTTTCATCAAAGGAGAGGACATGCTTCAAAGACAGTTATAGCTTTTTGACCCAGATAGAAGGAAAGGGACCATGGGCCCCACACAGTAGAGCAGTTTGAGATACTTTGGCATGCTGATTGTACAAATATTATTATTTAATTAAATGAAGTTAATGTTAATGTCCTGTAGAAGATTTTGTGCCATTTAAAATGATCCAAATGCATATAATCTTGGAATTTTTCCACACTTTATTTACAGTATCTTAGAGTAATCCTATGAGTTGCCCTGAAGATTATTATATTTATGAAAACAAATAACTGCAGTGTAATTTGTAAAAAGAATGATAAATTTATTATAAATGTGTTATAAACTCCTGAAAATAGCAGAGTTTCTGTAATAGAAACTGTAACACAATATTTTCCATCTTTTCACAACTCAATAAAGCTCTTTTTAGACTAGCCAGAACTGGCATGGAACAAACAAGCCTAATAAAAATGCTATTAGGTTTATTTGCATTATATGCTGTTCACTTACAAATTTATTGATTCTATGATTCTATTACAATTACCGGGTTGAAAGGGTCTTTGTGTCTTATACAACTACTGAAGTGGACTGGATGACTCAACCTAAAATTTGTAAAGAAAAGTGTCATTTCTAGATAGTGATTGAAAAGGGACAGGATAAAGGCTAAATATCAGTATAAATGAATTCTCTGTCTTAGAGATCACAGCAGTATTGTGTGTCACTCACAATTCTGCTACATTTTTTATATGTGCACAGTTTCTGTAGTTTCTGGAATTTAATTGCTAAAAGCAGCAATGAGTCAATATTTTAAAAGTTTTTGTTTCGTTGTTTTCTAAATAATGGTTCATAAGGTGGCATGGATTCTGTAACTAGCAACCTCTGAATTTCTCCCTGGATGTTTAACTAACAGGGAGCATCTCCCTGTATATCACCAGTGGCATTGCATATCATCATTGCATTGAACACTGTTAAAATCTAACTACTCTATGTCTGCTTGCACTAATTCAAATCAGCACCTGAAACTTAAAATGGCTCTCATGGGAGACAGGGTAAAGGGATGGGCAGTAAATAAAATACAAATATTTGATAAGAAACAAAATCATTACCAAATGGATGCTTTAGGGTGGACATGAACTGTGATGTAGTAGTCAAGTTGAATCTTCCACCTGTATATAATCTCAACTATTTTTACACACGTTGGTTTATAATAGCTGTTTAAATTTCCTGTGGTTCTGCCCAGTTTAGACATTCATTCATAGAAAACAGTCAGCTGAGACATCAATAACTGGAAGAAGATGTTTTTTTCAGACCTCAGGATAAAATGTGTTTCTGCTGTTTTCATTCCATAAGCCAGAGAAGCTGATTATCTTTGCCTTCATAACACACATTCTCTCTTTTTCTTCTTTATCTCTCTGTGTGAAAATATATTTACATATACATGTATATGTTTGTGAATAAAAGTGTACATATTCCACATATTTTGTAAAATACGTGATTTTCAACAAAACACAGTAAAAATACATCATGTGAACTAAGACTGAACAACAGGCAATATAAATATTTTCACGAAGGGTAGACTGAGTAGGAGTATGAAGACAATATCACTCACATATATTTTCACTAGGGCAACTGTAACTACCAACTCTGCATTTTCTTTAAAATTGCTTTCGCAACCCAGCAATATTTACTTAAATTAGATAACTTGTCAAATGAATCATCCCAGCATGATATGTATCTCAAGTTGTTTCCCAGCATTCATAGTTGGAACTTGATTTTCTTTTTGCACTCTTGGTCTAATTAACATTATAATTTTCTTATGTGTTTGTGAAACACACAGTCAGTCATAGACACACAATTTAGGCACAAAGAATGCCCACAATGGCAGCACTGCTTAGAATTTAAAGGACTTGACAGCTATATTCCCAGAAGCAGATGGTAGTTTAATTTATATCTTTGTCCTCTTTTCTTTTATCTGTTATTTTGTACTTTTCTCTGAATTAAAACATTTGCCATTTATCTGTCCGTTTATCTCTCTGTCTGTCTTGGTTCTGTTCTTATTTGGTTGTAGTAGAATCATAGAAGGTATTAAATATCCCACATGAGAGTTGGGATAAACCCAAAATTCAGAAGTCTTTATTTCTAAACCATATGAAGGCATTGAAGAAGAGTCAGTTCTCTCCTGAATAAAGTAATATATATAGTAGGAAAGATTGCTTCAGAATGCAGAATGGGTTATCTGTCATAAAAAGCTTTTGAGACTAATTCAACAAAACTATTTTTTTAAATAATGGTTTATTTGGCTTAGATTTGTACTGTGGATTGAATGAAATTGTCTCCCAAGTCCTTCTCCAGCTTTATTTTCCCTATTCTTTTCTTATGGAAGAGTGTCCCTCCTATTCCATCTAAGAAAGGTTGAAGATGATCAGAGGCCTGGAGTACCTCTCCTGTGAAGACAGGCTGAGAGAGTTGGGGTTGTTCAGCCTGGAGAAGAGAAGGCTGCAGGGTGACCTTATAGCACCTTGCAGTACCTAAAGGAGGCTTATAAGAAGGTTGGAGAGGGACTTTTCACAAAGTCGTATAGTGATAAGAYAAGGGGTAATGGCTTTAAACCAAAAGGGCAGGATTAGATTAGATATTAGGAAGAAATTATTTTTTGTGAGGGTGCGGAGACACTAGAACAGTTTGCCCAAAAGAGCCGTGGATTCCCCATCCCTGGAAATGCTCAAGGCCAAGTTGAGTGGGGCTCTGAGCAACCTGGTGTAGTGGAAGGTGTCCTTGCCTATGGCAGGGGGAGTTGGAACTAGATGATCTTTAAGGCCCCTTCCAATCAAAACCATTCTATCATTCTATGATTTCTGTATCTGATTATCTTTATTCAGAAAGAAGTGGGAAAATGGTGTTCCTTTTACATGAATTGGTTGTTTCTTCTAACATACCTTTACTCACTAGTCTAAGGCAGAATCCAAACCGGCAAATCTGGAAATAAAACAGAGAAGGAAATATTCCTAATCTTTAATTCATTCTTGAAAATAAATGTGATCCAATACAGCTAATTAAAAAAAAATAAAACAAGAAACAACTAAAAGTGTCTTCCAATGACTCACTGAGAAGCAGAACTAAGCAAACCAGCCTCCTCTTACCAGCCCTTCTCCCCACGTCTCCTGCTGCTTAAGACACAATGCTTCACTTCCTCATGTGACCCCAGCAACCACCCCCACAATACTTTCAGCTTACTACCATAACCCCTAAGCACATTATATTGCTCTCTGGCTGAGCAAGAGGTAGCGTGCCAAGTCAGTAGTTCAGAGATGTATGTTCCTGACTGGCCTACCAGCCACTACCTCTTTACTGTTCCTTCCCTTTTCCATGAAGGGGAACACAGACAGGGAACTCTAATCTTCTTACCATCTTATTTTCATGGCAAATATAAGAACATACTATAGCTTGGATCATTCACCTCCCTCTAACATATTCTTAAAATAGCTTAAGAATTTAATGGATTACCGGATAAGGGGAGAGGGGAAGAAAAGGGAAAGATAGGGCACAGTCAGATGGACATGTAGATGGTCTTACTTTCTCAGAGAACCAGGTTGAGGAAATCGGTTAGGGTCATTTCCATTTAGTTGGATAAGAAAAGTTGATAGAAATCATTTAGCATTTTTCAAGAGAAAAGAAGGTCTTTTTTTTTTTCGTTTGGAAAGATCATCCTTCTCATTTTACAATTGAAAAAGCAAGCGTTCAGAATAAGTCGTCTGGTCTCTTAATTTATTGTTACTGTTCAAAGGTTTCCTTGGTGTGCATAAAATTTGTGATCCTTTGTAACAAGGCCAAGTATGAAAACAAAGGGAGAGAAAGTCCATGGGTAACCAAGCTTAAAAATAATAGAAGAAAATCTCTTTAAGGGCTTTAGTATTATATAGAACATTTGCTCAGTAAAAATAACCCAAACCAGAAAAGTTTCTGGATGTATTTCTTTCATGCAAAGTAACAGTCTATAAACACCAAACAAATAAGATTAAAAAAAAAACCAGCCGCAAACGAAAAAACATCCAGTGTAGCGCTCCCTCCACCTGCAGCAGTTTTTTTAGTGCTCAAATTTTACTAGGTGCAGCTGATCCTGGTGGCAACAGTATTTGATGATGTAGCTCTAGTTATGATCTCTAAGAATCCTCTAGCATTGATACTGAAAAGCCATGTCAACCTCTTGCTTCAAAAGTTCGTCAGTGTGGGCCATTGCTAAAGTAGAAGTATTATTTTTAGAGGGTCTCAGCCATGGGGAACTGTAGGACCTATGCACAGTATCATGCTATATTAAACATTACTGAAGTCCAGCATCCTATTCAGTGGGCAAACTGGAAATATTGGCATGGATATTTTAAAATCTCAGTATAAAGAATTATCTCTCCTTTTTCCATTCTCTGGAAACTGTAGCTTAAAATAGCTTTATTTATTGGTTAATGTTAGGAAATCATTACAACTAAATTCATGCCTACTTACTTTAACTAGAAACCTTTTGGGAATACATGTGTGTAGGAGCATTTAAGATCAAAATTGTTATTTAATGTACTGAAAAATGTGGGGCTTTTTGGTAGAATCCAGTGATTTGCTAAAACTTGGTCAAACTCTCCAAAGTGGCAAATGAGCATCCTTATATGGACAATTAGCTTGTCTGCCTTTTGAGAAATTCAGAGCTTTCTTGTCCATGGTGCTTCCTTTAGCCGTAGTTTCTTTTTGGACTGTTTTTGTTGCTGCTACTTATTTTCTTCAATTGAAATTAAACTCAAATTGAATTTACATATATCTAGGGCATTTCATAGGCTGCTGTAGAATTTTAAAAACCATAGACATTAAATATAGCTCTGCTTCCCTCAAGGAAAGATGTTGCCAATCAATTCACATCTGACATTCTTGAAAACAGAACAACAGATGACAGCAAGAATGTAGAGAACAAAGAGCTGTTATAGGGGCCATATTTTCTCTATGATTAGCTGTGCAGTATTTTATGTCTTTTCCAGCAGTGCTGGTTTATTGTTGATTCCACTATCCATGCTTTTAAGCACAATTTTAATGAACTGTAGGACAGATAGAAACCACCTCGCATTACCAAGTAATGCCATGCCTTAAACTGGAGCAGAGATCAAGACCTCCTGGTCAAAACAGAAGAAAGAAAAGAAGTATTCATCATTCAGATGTCTATTAGGGGTTTGCCTGTGCCTCCTCAGACTAGTTGAACACCAGAGTAACTTTAAGACCAGTAGAGGGTACTAGTGCACATACACAGAAGTCAGTAAGTGACAGCAAAGATGGCTGCATGAAAAATTTGGGTTAAACCTGTAGAGAGTGCACTGATGTTAATGCAGTAAAACTTAGTAAAATATCTTTAGCCAGCCTGCATTATTTTCTCAGATATTGAAAAGTCCTTTCAGCATCAAGAGAATATATTCTGATTTAAAGTTAGGCTGCTGTAACCTGTGCTTTAGAAGAACAACAYTGATATCAGATAAAAGGGCTTAATTCCACTGCATCAGTATTTTTGAAATGTATTTTCAGAAAAAAAGTAAGTCTTGGAAACACGTATATCTGTAAAGCACTGTGGGGTTTCCTTCCTTTCTAAAATGAAGGGTATATCTCTAAAAGCAGTGTCATGTAATCAGAAATATTGTCTTTAGGAATCAATAGCCTAGGTAAGAAGTCAGATTAACACAGTTATATTACTTTTTCGAACTGCATAGCATAGTTTATATCTGGACTGTGTACACTCTCTCATATTCATATCCAGACACCTAAATAAAGCTCTGCTGATTTTTAGAATTGCTGAGCCATCATCCCTTGCTGACAACAATGGGAGCTGTTATATAAATATTTATTTATATCTCCCCTTTGACCTTGTCCCCGGATCCTTTCCCAATAATCCCATGCACTGGAGCTTATTCAGCGTTCTACCTTCTGAGAACATTTGAACAGCTGCTATTCATTAGAAAAACAACAAAACCTAAAAAAATCAGAACCTCAAACTTCAATCTGAGACGGATATCATTCCTTCTTTTCTCTCCAAATGAATGGTTTCCTTAAAATATATGTATGTCTGGACCAGACCCAGGACTTGTAATAAGTTTCCTATGCACAGAGATATTATGGCCTTAAGATCCAATATCCTTTGCCCTACAGGGTGAGAAAAGGGAGCTTTATCCTGTTTGTACAAGGGTATATGCAGAATTCAATCCATTTGCTGTAAGGGCTGGAATGAACTTAAAGTGTTTCCGTGGAATAATGTACTTATTAAAAAGTTCCTGTACATAATTTTGTGAAGTCTTTTGCATATAGTAACTTTGCTTTTCATCTTTGGAGCTCTGCATTGTTGGATTCTCGGTGATTGGCCCGGAAGGTATTTATGCATAGGTTTAACCAATTTGGTTCTCTTTAAAACACGAAAATTGTGCTCTTTAAGGGTTCAGAAAACTATCATTTCATAGAAGAATAAAGAGAAAGGAAAAAGATGCATATTAGAATTGTAAAAAAATCTCAAATAGCCAACAAGTAACTGCAATATTAATATGAATTTAAAACATGTCAGTGGAAGACATTATTTTATTCTTACTGGTTATAGTCATGGTAGCTTTGCAACCGAAAGGTGAAAATCACTGATGCCTGATCAACGTAGAAAAACTCAGTGGAGCTGTGATCAGGGCACAGTTCATTTACCAAACCATAAGGGTCTCGTGCCAGCTGAGGTTCCTGAGAGTACCTCAGATACCCAGAAGGGCACAGCATAGATGACATAGGAGACATAAGAGACCTGTGTCTTTTTGGAAATGCATCTGGAGGCTGGGTGAAGAATACTTTATAGTATCTTGGATGCCTCTACACTTCCCTGTTTAAGCACCTGAATATATTAACCAATTTATAAATATAAACATAATATTCATCAAGGCCTTCCAAGTTTTCTGTGTCAAAACTTTGAATGACAAAACTGAATATAATTTTGAAGACTACTACCAGTGAGCTGGTTTCCAATAATCTAAGTCACTGTACCTTTAACACTCACAATTCAGAGCAGTAAGACCAAATGAATCAAAGGGCCAAACTCTGTCCTGTTTATGTCAGCATGTGCTACAAAGCTATAAGAGATCCCTGAGCTAGGTCCARTCTTATAATATTCCAATGACATAGTAAAACCTGGAAAATTTTTCTGCAATAGCAGTCCTTGAGAAGAAGTTGAGATTTTTACTGAAGATAAGAAGAAAAAGAGGGATAGGGAAACTGTATGAAAAAAGGTAACGAGGAGACATATTTGAAATGGGTTATGACAAATGGCAAGCAGCCATCCATGGGCTTCTTTTTACATCTTGGAAGAAGTATAGAAAAGGCAAGCCAGTTCCCATAATTTTTTAGCTCTGCCAGAGAGCATTTTTTCCATGCCTTGCAAGCTTTCCCTTTTCTATTTGCAACTGCTTACCATCTGGGAATTTGTGGTTGTGAACAGTTAAAACTTAATATTTAAAAACACACATGTATTTCACTTGAAATTAAGATTTTCGGTAAAGTGACTGGATCCCACTTTTGGGTGGAATGTAGTGAGATGAATATGTGCAATGCTTGGGGCTGGAATGCTGGCTCTGCGCTTGGAGAGAGATTTGGGAGTTTTGTCCAGCTCCAAAGTTTTGATTTTATAGCCAGTGATTAAATTATAACTAATATAATTTTTTAAAAAAATGTTTTAACACCTCTGTAATTTCTTTCTTTTTTCATTAATTTTAATTTCATGCTTTTACAATATGTCTTATGGGATTAGTGACAGGATACTGACCATCTTTCCTCTAAGGCTATTGGTTATCACATCACTATGATACTCATAAAGTAGAGGCACCATTGAGTTGCTCTAAAGAGCTGGCATGGGTAGAGGCAGCACAGGCAAATTTCTGTGATACTTAGCCTTATACTTGGGTTTTATGGTAATGCGGAGTTCTGGGGTCAGACCTCGACTTGAAATTCCAGAGCTGGATAATTAATACATATCTTGGGAACATTTGCAGAATGCTGTAGTTGCAGCAGTGTCTCATGTTTAGACATGTTGTAAGCCACTATTTCAAATCCTAGACCTCTTTCATCAATTTAGATCACAGAAACGGGTAGTTTTGGAGGACTGTCTTCTGTCTTTGTACCACTTCATTTTCATCCCAGTACCTCAATTAGACTAAAGTGGATCTCCTCCTGGCAGATTTAGAAAACAGTTAAAGACTGACAGAGCAGGGGAATGAACCCACCTTCAGGTCATTGGTCTGGAATAATATTCATGCAGTGTTGGAGCACTCTCCAGGATTTAAATACCTCTGTTTGTCTTTTGCTTCTTATTCTTTCTTCTATTGATCTTGTTGTCAAGAAGGTTTTGTGCCTTTTTTTTTTTTAAACTCCATTTTGGCATGCCTTCAGGTCTGCCTGCTCATCTCTTCTTTTCCACTCTCTGTTTCACTAATCTCCATTGCTGGCTCATCTTCAAACATTTTCTGTTTTTGCTTCTGTTCTTGTGTTGCTGTACACCTTTGGAAAAAAAATCTCATTACCATGCAGAATTACTGAACTCTAATTTAATTTTCACCAGTTTTCACTCTGCCATTCTTCAGTCAAGCATTTCTTCTTGGCAAGATGGTATCTGAGGTCCTTCACGCCTCACTGCCTTTAGACTCCATTATAGAAAATATCTTGTGTTCTCCTCTGTTTCTACAAAGAACACTGATTTATCATTTAAAGAATCTGTCCAGATCTAGGGAGATCTCCCCACTTTTGTATTTTCTTACTGTCACTCTGATCTACATTTCCTACCAATGACACTGAAGTTTTAGTCTTTTTAATCTCACTTTTTCTTCAGTTTTAGCAATAAGTTTTTGCCTCTTTCCCTCCACCATTCTCTGTTCATTATTCTTTCTCTTTCTCATCTGTCACAACCCCTCCCACTTTTTAATTTTCACCATCCTTACAAATACAAATGTAAAAATTACATCTTCCTCTTTCGCTAGGGTATTCCATTCTTTCCACTGCTGATATATGTATCAGCAACCTTTAAGGTTTTTCACCCCCAGTTGCCCACTGACTAGAAACTTCGGGATATTTTCATACTCCATAATTATACTTACATTGGAGTTTAGTCATGAAAGTGTCAGGCGGTGATTAATACTGCTCACTTTGAAGAACAGTCCAAGCTGCAGTGGGACAGGGTATCAGCTGGTTTAAATTCCTCTTCCAGATTCTGTTAGCTTTTTATCCCATGATTCTAGGAAGTGAAAACACGGGACAGCGGTTTGACTTTGGTGTCTTCTTGCTCTGTCACTCTCTCTTTTTCCCTTCTCTTCCTTTCTCTGTGTTCCTTGAATGCTGACCAAGATCCAGTGGGATGTTTGGAGAGCAGCTAACAGCACTTGCTTAAAAACAATGCAGGAGTTATGTTCTCAAGTACCYGGAGGCCAGCCTCAGGTTCAACCTAAGGTTCAGGTCACCTGCATCATGGGCAAATGAAGTCACAGTGTCATAGCATTAGAGACACGTTGGTTGGAAGGGACCCCTGTAGGACATCAAGTGCAGTCTCTCATGTGGAACAGGACAAATGCCAGCAGTAGATCAAGTCAGCCATGGTGTTGTCTGGCAGAGTCTCCAAGATCTCAGAGGATGAAATTTTCTTCATATCTGCAGTAGCCCATCCATGATCGTCTTGATAAATCTCTGCTGGACCCTGCTCAGTTTCTTTCCACTCCTCCTGAACTGGGGAGAGCCCAAAATTTGGCAGATTATGCCAAGCATAGCCCCGCTGGCACTGTGCAAGGGACAATCATAAGTTCCCATGATCTTCTGACCATGAATTCCCAATGTTTCAGTTTTCCTTATTTGTGGTGAGAGTTCACTGTTGTCCCGTTTTCAACCTTGCATTCATTAAAACTCCTACGTATTTTCCACCAGTGTCTGGACTGACACATGGGCTCTTTCTGCCCAGGTGCAGAACTTCCTGCTTCTCCATGTTGAACTTCATGGGTTTTCAATTGGCCCAGGCCTCAAGTTTGTTAATATCCTTGGACTGAAGCTCTGTGTTTGGCAGGTCAGCTACTCCTCCTTGTTTAGCACCACCAACAGGTTTCCTGAAGGTGCACTGAGTGTACCAACAAACTTCCTTCCCACCTCCCTCCCTTGGCCCTCATGCTGTCAGACACCTCACCTCAAAAGACAAATTCACTATCTGAAGTCACAGCAGCTGGGGATGGATCTGACCCTTACTTGAACTATTTTTCCTGTTGAGTAGCTCTAGGTGTATCCCCATGGATCATTTAGCATGTGCTTTGAAGAAGAGGTATATTAGAGCTTCAGTCACATTTTGAAGTAGAACTTAAATTTCACCCAGCTTTAGACATTTCAAATTATATGCCTGAGCTAGTTTCTGTAGCTAATCCTTATAGCCAAGAGTGAGAGAGTTCTATAAGGCAAAATAATTCTAGATGGTATCACTTATCTGCTATTTTATTTGTGTCTTGTTTCTATGGTTTCTTTTTCTTGTACTTATAGGATGCGTTTAGCTTATGTACTAATAATGGAGATTGAAGTAGAATTACAGCAAGAATAAAGATGTTCAGTAAGAACCCTACCATATAGTAGATAACTATATACAGTTCTTCTACTTTTTTTTTTCCTTTTAGTTCCTCATCTTATTTTTAGATTTTCCTAATTGGTCTCCTGGCAAGTCAGCTGTCTGATTGGGAAGGCACAGGGCTGGTAAAACTGAGCTAAATATAGTTGTTACTGCATAATAATACCTTGAAATAATATGCAAGATGAAAAATGGGAAACCGAATAAGAATTCATTAACTGGAAGAAAATATTCAGCTGTTAGCTATTGTCTTTGTCATTGAACATATGACCTTAAACCAAAAAAAAAGTATTGGAAAATTGTATGGATGTTCTTTACAAACCTAGCAATCAACGTGATGAAGAAAAGACATAAAACCTTCAGACAGAAGGGAAAAACAAGATAAGGTCATCATATGCTCCATGCAGTGTTTTCCACAGAAACCACTACTTTGTAATTCCCTTCTTTTATTGGTGTTTTAAGTGCAGTTATGTCCATAAAAAACTGGAACAATGCCTAAAAGTGAACCATGACCTAAAAGTGGTTGAGGCAATAGCTAATTTTGTAGCAGTCCTGAGACTCAGATCAATAGTGAAGCAGTATCTGGCTTCCTAAGTCTTCTGGGAGACATATGCCTGTCAGCAGTGATTGCACACAGAGGAGAAAAATTTGTCTGACCTAATTTTCCACCCCACACACCTGTTGCAATAGAAATCCTATTTTACATGTCAGGATTTCTGAAGGAGTTTTCTGCCAGTATCCTGCTTTCTCTATCCCACAACAAATTATTCACTGGCTGAATTTTTGCTTTATTCTGTTTGCCAAAATATACCACGAGCTAGTTTTTTAATGTTTCAATAAAATCCCTTTGGAATAATCTGAAATTGTTGAGGGTTTCTGAATCCAAGGTTATGATTTAGCCAATTAAAAGGATGGAAGCTATTTAGAAAGTTTGAATCCAGGTCTGGGTTTAAATCCTGAACACCCTTAAAACTGAAATAGCATTGGCAGGACAGTGACTTCCTTTCAGTCGGCTCTGAATTAACTTCAGAGTGAGGAGCGGGGCTGCGAAGAAAGGAGGTGTTCGCTTTGGATCTTTAGCCAGTCTTT
This sequence comes from Amblyornis subalaris, assembly GCA_018881555.1. Classification (NCBI taxonomy): domain Eukaryota; kingdom Metazoa; phylum Chordata; class Aves; order Passeriformes; family Ptilonorhynchidae; genus Amblyornis; species Amblyornis subalaris. The sequence goes on along the minus strand of JACAXG010000040.1, from coordinate 4,353,216 downwards.
AGCCAGCAGCTGAAAGCACCCAGGCTCAACCCATAGGCAGATGTAAATTAGTGTAAGTACTTATGGAAATATAAGTTAAAAAAGAAACCTAACATTTAATTGGTATTTCTTGGGTGAAGAACCAGAAAATCCTACAGTTCAGTAAACTTTACCAGAGAGAAACCAAATTATTCATGAATGTGGCTTCTTCAAAATTCACCAAAGATCCTCCACGTGTGTTACTGAGACATTGGAAAGAGGCATGCCAGTAACTTTATGTGGGTATAGAAGTCTCTTCCAAAAGGAGGAGATGCTTAAATGGCAAAGCTGCCCTTACCTTCCTTCCTGCGCGAGGACTATGTTGAGGCCGATACAGGGGCATGGGGAAGACACGTGAATGTGAGACAGAAGAATGGGTATGGGGTGTGTGGGATATTTTCCCACTCCTAAGCCAGAACACATTCCCCAGGCTGCCTCTGCCTTGTGAGTAGGTTGGTTTGGCTGCTATAAAGGTTAGGAGAAGAAAGGAGGTTGTCTTCTGTGCTGTGCCAGCTACCAGATCAGCCCTGGTTAGGAGCCAACTCCGTACATTCTGGCACGCCCAGAAGAAGAAGACATTTCAGCTTTCCACTCTTTTCTCACTTCTTTTGCCTACTTCAGCTTTGAAATAGTGAACTTTCAGGCTTACTTACCCTCATCAAGAAATTTCTTACCCAGAAGTTTTTCAGCTCTAATGACTGTTTTCTTTGTATTTGCAGTCACCAGATGTGAAACATGTTTTGATCTGTTTTCTCATTATGAAAATGCTTTCATTTATGATGCCCAGCAGGGCGATGGCTGATTAGCTTCAAGTTTGTAGGTGGAATTAGATTTTTCTTTTTGAAAATGATTACCAAGCAAAAATTATTCCCAGCAGAACACAAAAGAGATTCTTTCAAGAGTCAGTTCCCAAATATTGCAGGTCACATTTTCAAAAATGCCTAGAACCTTTTCCTGCCTTTTCATATACTTGACACTTGAAAAACTATTTTTCCAGAATTATTACAAGTTACAATGTGGAAGTTTTCTGGCCCTTTGACTTTTGCCATTAGATTGTTCCTTTAAAAAATGTGCTATTCTTTCTCAAGTTCATATTTGAGAACCAGAATACACAGCTGTGTTTGCCATTAATTCCAACCAGACAAGAGTTTATTGAAACTCTATCAGAATAAATAACCAAAAGATAATTTCATTGGGTTAGGCAGCACAAAAGAGACATTTTTCTTTGCCTTATGATCCGGACAAGTAGTCTGTGCAGTGGGTAGGGAACACAGCACATAGAGGGTGGTGGTAAATAGTTCCTTTTCAAACAGTCAGTGGGTCATAAGACAGGTCTCCCACTGATCAATACTGGGTCCAATGTCTTCATAAGTGGTCTGGGAGATGGGATCAAGTTTACCCTGGCAAAGTTTGCCAATGATACCAAACTGAGTGGGGAAATTGACACTTCGGATGGGAGAGCCACCCTGCAGAAAGACCTAGATAGGCTGGAGGAAGGGGCTAACAAGAACCTTATGAAGTTCAACATGGACAAGGTCAATGTTTTGCACCTGGGAAAACATAATCCATGAGTGCAGCACAGACTGGGATCTACCCACCTGGGAAGAAGATCTGTGGACAGGCTCTTGGTGTAAAACAAGCTCCATATGAGTGAAGAACGTGCTGCTGTGGCAAAGAAAGCCAACGGGCCGCTGGTTTGTGTCAACAAGGGCTTCACCAGCAGAGATAAAGGAGCCATTATCCCACTCTACTCAGCACTTGTCAGGCCACACTTAGAATACCGTGTTCAGTTTTGGCCCCTGCTATACAAAAGAGATGTGGACAGGTTGGAGAGGGTCCAGAGAAGGGCCACAAAGATGATCCAAGGACTGGCAAACCTGACATGGGAGGAAAGGCTGAGATAATTGGGTTTGTTCGGCCCTGAGGAAAGAAGGCATAGGGGACACCTCGTTACCATAAGTATTTAACATGTAGCTATGAAGAAGATAGAGGCTTTCTTTTATATGGTAAAGATCAGAGGTAATGATAACAAGTTACTCCTGGTGAGATTCCGATTAGACAGAAAAGGAAAATTTTTCACAAAGAGAACAATCAGCTATGGGAATAATCTCCCCATGGAAGTGGTGTACTCCTCAACACTGCTCACTTTTACAATTCGGCTGGACAGAGTCCTGAGCCTTCTTGTAAGGATCGTACTTTTGCCAACAAAGCTTGCACCAGAAGATCCTTGAGGTCCCTTCCAACCTGGTATATGATTCATGGTTCTATGATTCTTCTGTAAACTGTCAAGTAATTTGAACCTGGGCAGAGTTTGGTTCAAATGTCAAAACCATTATTTCTGAAGCTTCTATGTCAGTTATTGTGCATAACAAAACCCATAAAATGTCTTTTAATTAAAAGACTGGAGAACTCCAAAAGGCTCGCCAACCCTTGTAAGGAACATAGAAAAATAAATGATAGTTTAACCTTTGTATTCAAACAAACCTCCAGCCTCTAGCAGGACAAATTCATTTTATAATTCTACTGCAATAAATTACCACTCTTCTCTTTCAATGCTTCCTTTGGATTGACAATCGAATACGAAAACAAGGGGTGGTTTTGTATTTGCAAAACCAAAACATAATGCCTGAGGTTTTGCAAAAGCAAAATTCTTCCTGGCTCATTCCATCTCATCTAAATTTGATGAAACACAGTAATTTAGGTGGATCAAAAGAAAAACTCCCAGTGTAAATTTGTAACAATTATGTACAGTATTAGAAGGCCTTGTTGAGGTCCTTCTGACCTGTATGAATCTGTGAATCTATAGAGGAGTCAAATTTTACTCAGTATCATAAAGCCACAATATCAATAATATTGCAAGAAAAGAGAGGCATAGAAACATAGCCTTGTACTGTGTTGCAGCTTTCCATCACATTTATACTGGTTAGGTATAAGAATAAAAAGGAAGGATAACAGAAAAGGGAAATAAGAAAGATGAGAAGATGAGTAAATTTCCAAACCACCACAGAGATGTATCGGACAACTCATGCGCTYGCAATATATCACCTTTTATACATTTAGTCTTTTAAATATATTTTATAGACATGAAGACATGCTTACATTAATATTTCACTATCAGCTACCTGTTGTCATGCTTTTTGCACCGTGACAGCACTTCTACACTGAGCACACATTGAGCTGAAGTTTGTATCATTATGACAGCTATGAACTGAGCCCTTTACCAATAGAAATTACAACATAAATCTTTCATAATCAGCAGTCAAAATCCACTATTTACTTCTACTGTGACCAAGAAAGTAAGAACTCAAAAAATCATTTAGGAGTTTAATTCTGCTTTCAAAAAATCATCTTAGCCCTACTGACCACTGTTTTTTAAATTCTTTATGCTTACTAAATATTCTGCATTTTTATTTAGATGTTATTATGAATGCTTCCTTTCTATAGTGTGGAGAAATCTGAAATATGCTGGTTAATATTGAGTGCCAAAAAGGTAGCACCTTCATATTAGTATAAATCATAAATAAATATTCCAAATTGATTCAAAGAATTACAGACATTCAAAGCAAATAGAGGCAAACAAAGCAGAATTGAAGTTTTTATATCCTGGATCACTTTAACATACCTAGATAATAGCTAGAATAATCAGAAATAATTCTGTAATTTTTTACTTCTTTTTCTGGATGTGGCTACTTAGATGTGATTTTTAAAAATTCCATAAAAGAATCTATTTATCATTCAACTCCCAAAGCAAAATTGTCCTGACAGTGACATTATTCCATTGCTGCTGTCTTGTTTCAGAGTAGTTTGCTTTTCTTTCATGGAAACATAAATGCAATAGTGTCATTACTGGATAATGTAAATTACCTGCAAATTAAATACATTTTCCATAAGGTCCACGAGGCAGAAATACAAAAGCTTTGAGCTCTTAAGGGSGAACCACTACGTGGGATTAGCCTTTATAAAGTGTGCAGTCCATAGTCGCAGGAAGAATACCATCAGTATGATGAGAGATGAATGGGTTTGAATTGAAGAGCTTATCTAAGAACCACATTTCACTTTTAAAATCCTAGTCCTGAAAAGACATTAAACACCTACTTAATGTTGAACAGTCTGATTTATTTCCATTAGTTCGATGTATGGCCTTATGTATAGATTCTCTGAATTTATAATGCTATCCTTGGAATTCACTGGTGATATGCATCATACTTGTTAAGAAGAAAAGAGAATAAAGCAAGCCTTTTCATTGGATGAGGTCTTCTTTGCTGCTAAGAATTTAAATAGTCTAGTTTTGGATGAGATTTGTTGGTACAGTTAGACTGGGATAAGAAGGTCCTCTGGAAACAGAAAAGAAGTGGTACTTACAGTATTTTTGTGTGCACAGTTCTAAGAAAATATGCTGGTTACAGCTGTATTTAGGCATGATTATTAAACACTTACAATCACTGCTAATAGTGTTTTGGTATTTATTTATTTGGTGTTCCTTCAGCACTGTTCTATCTCCTTTCATCTAGTATTTAATAGTGTCATGTAAATGTAAAAATAAAAATTTAAAAAATGTACATTGAAATCGGTTTGAAATTAGTTGGATAGAAAAGACATTGGCAGCCACTTCGAATTGAGATCTATGGAATTTTGTACAGAAGTGAGCCAGAAATTTCAAAGACCTTTTGCTAGAATATTTGGAATTGAAAACAACTTTTCTGAACACAATTTATGTACACGGGATTTACTTAGTTGTAAAAGTCTTTCTTTAATTTCCAATGCAATTCACCACTTAGTGCATTCCCAGTGAATCCAAGTGCCTTGCTTTTTTTTCAGACACAGAATCACAGAATCACCAGGTTGGAAGAGACCTTCAAGATCACCGAGTCCAACCCATGCCCTAACACCTCAACTAAACCATGGCACTGAGTACCACATCCAATCTTTCTTTAAACACATCCAGGGACGGTGACTCCACCACCTGCCTGGGCAGATGATTCCAGAACCTTATCACTCTTTCAGTAAAAAACTTTTTCCTAACATCCAACCTAAATTTCCCTTGGCGCAGCTTGAGACTGTGTCCTCTCGTTCTATCAGTTGTTGCCTGGAAAAAGAGACCAAGCCCCACCCGACTACAACCACCCTTCAGGTAGTTGTACAGAGTGATAAGGTCACCTCTGAGTCTTCTTTTCTCCAGGCTAAACAACCCCAGCTCCCTCAGTCGTTCCTCATAGGGCTTGTGTTCCAAGCCCCTCACCAGCCTCGTTGCCCTCCTCTGGACGCGTTCAAGCGTCTCAACGTCCTTCCTGAACTGAGGGGCCCAGCACTGGACACAGTACTCCAGGTGTGGCCTCACCAGTGCCGAGTACAGGGGAAGAATGACTTCCCTGGTCCTGCTGGCCACGCTGTTCCTGATACAGGCCAGCATGCCATTGGCCTTCTTGGCCACCAGGGCACACTGCTGGCTCATGTTGAGTCGGCTGTCAACCAGTACCCACAGCTCCCTTTCTGCCTGGACACTGTCCAGCCACTCTGTCCCCAGCCTATAGCGCTGCAGGGCCTTATTGTGGCCAAAATGCAGGACTCAGCACTTGGACTTGTTAAACTTCATCTTACTGGACTCTGCCCATCCAATAGTTCCAGGTCTCTCTGCAGTGCCCTCCTACCTTCCAACAGATCGACACACGCTCCAAGCTTAGTGTCATCCGCAAATTTACTAATAGTTGACTCAATACGCTCGTCCATATTGTCAATAAAAATATTAAACAAAACTGGCCCCAGTACAAATCCTTGAGCAACACCACTGGTGACTGGCTGCCAGCTGGATGCAGCACCGTTCACCACCACTTTCTGGGCCCGGCCATCCAGCCAGTTCTTAACCCAGCAAAGAGTGCTCCTGTCCAAGCCACGGGCTGCCATCTTAGCCAGAAGTTTACTGTGGGAAACAGCATCAAAGGCCTTGCTGAAGTCCAAATAGACAGCATCCACAGCCTTTCCTGCATCCACCAGGCAGGTCACCTGGTCATAAAAGGAGATCAGGTTGGTCAAACATGACCTACCCCTCCTAAACCCATGCTGGCTGGGTCTGATCCCCCGGCCATCCTGTAGGTGTTGTGTGAGGGCACTCAAAATAAATTGTTCCATTACCTTACTGGGTACTGAGGTCAGACTAACAGGCCTATAATTTCCAGGATCCTCTTTCTTACACTTCTTGTAAATAGGCATCACATCAGCCAGCTTCCAGTCATCTGGAACCTCACCAGTGAGCCAGAACTGTTGGTAAACAATGGAGAGCGGCTTTGCAAGCTCATCTGCCAGCTCCCTCATCACCCTGGGATGGATCCCCTCTGGTCCCATAGATTTATGAGCATCCAAGCAGCTCAGCAGTTCTCTGACTGCTTCCTCCTGGGTAACAGGGGGACCATCCTGCTCCCTGGCACCATCTACCAGCCCAGGAGGACAGTTGTCCTGAGGACAAACCGGTAAAGACTAAGGCAAAGAAGGTGTTAAACACCTCCGCCTTCTCCCCATCTGCAGTCACTAAATTCACTCCCACATCTAGTAGAGACCCAAGGTTGTTCTTACCCTTCCTTTTACCATTACTATATTTCTAAAAACACAATCTCTCTGGTTTAGTTATGACACTAGGCCATAAGTGTTTCTTATGGGTTTGTTGGTAAAATTGATTAAATACTCTGTCTCATCAATTTGCTACATATAAAGGAAATAGATTTTGATAACTAGTTTCAGGGGGAAATCCTAATTAATTAAATTATAACTTTTAGTTTAAGAATGCATCAGTCACTCTGGTGGGCTTCCAAACTACCCGAGTGCATCAGTGGTCTTACAGCATCTCTGGAATTCACACTCTCTCTTTCATGCTGTTGCCACACATTCATTTAGATGAAGCATGTCAAAAAATTCCCAAAGGGGCTGAGCTAGCTGTTGGTAGCTCTATAAGTCAGTGAGAGATACTATATCAGTAGAATTCCAAGAGAGCCATATCTCATATTTTACCTGTATTGTAAAGACAACAGGAAGGACAAAATGATCACGTTTGTTTTGAATTAACGCCTTTGTTGCTACTCTCAGATGTAGTTTGATATTACTGTTTGTTTTTGTTCTACTTCAAAGAGCTGTATTTTGGATAAGTTTTTGGTTCCCTACTGCTTTCAGGGTTGAAGTGTTAGGATGTATTTCCTGTGAATGACAAAATTCTTGGGCTAAGTAAGAGCTGGGTGCAGTATTGAAGCTACATCTGTGGACAGCATTTCAGGCAATATGAATAATGCCTCACATGCTGAGATACAGCGTGGAAAACATGAGCATGATTATGAATAGTTCAATCAGAATCTGAACAACATTTGTTAAAGTTCTTGCCTGATCAGTGAAGTGTTGAACAAAATATCTACCCAAAATAATTTGTGTGATGTAGTTTCAGGCTTTCTTAAAAAAAAACCAACCACTTTTGTAGACCAGCTAGGAGAACATTAGTTTCAGGAAAATTAAAACCCAAATTGACCAATAGAAAGAAAAAGTTGCCCGTCTCAAAAATAAGTTAAAAATCTTCCATGTAAGGGAATCTTCTTTCTGTCTGCAAATAATAGAAACTTTTCAAGCAAATCTTTCAAAAAGAAAATCAGCAAAACAAGTGCTTTTTTCTTTACTGAGAATTTTACTAGAATGACAATGCTCTGAATTCTCTTCCCATATGAGTACAAGAAAAAGATGGCACAAGGAGGTGATTGTTCTCGCCTTCCCCTGAAATTTCTAATAGTAGTGTAAAATTTATTTATAAAATCCAGACTTCACTTTTACCTCTACTAAACTTGGAGGTTCGGTCAGGAGGTTGGAATAAGCTTCATTTCAAAGCTTTTTTCTCTGCTATTATCTGTAATGATTGTACTGTGGAAAGTAATAGAAATTTTACTATAAGGCAAACCTTTTTTCAGTGAGCAAAGTATTGTCTTTGATTCCAACAGCATTTGTTTTTACACTATGCAAGTCCTTTGTCATTTTCTATGAGAAAATCAGAATTTAAAAAAGATCTAGTCCAGTCTCTCTGCACAGTGCTATTGGCCAGTTTAAATTCAACTTGCATTAGGGGTGTGGGGAAAACCATAAAGACCCATACTTCCATGATATTCTACCTTCAGGCACTTCACTTTTTCTTGTCTTCTGTCTGAAAAAAAAAAAGGCTTAACTATAAGTAGTGTAATTCATCCACTTGTGTTATTCCAAATCAGGTCCACATTAATTTAGCCAGGGTGAAAAAACAGAAGGGAAGTACTTGTTGAGGGAAGTATAGGTCCTGTTTGAAAGATTTTTGTTAGTGGGTGTCTTCTAACAGAAAAATTCTTATCCAGAAGAATTTACTGCGTTTGAACCAGTTTCGTCTTTTGGCCTCTTCATATGCCATTTATATTGACTTGTCATACATAATAGGATTGCCTTGCCTTAGAAATTGCCTCTGAATGAAGGGAAATTCTGGTTTAGATTTACYTGTATGCTTTGACTTGTTTTGATCATCTCACATGCATAAAATGGTCACAGACTGTCGTGGTTTAACACTGGCCAAATGCCAGGCACCCACGAAAAAACCCGCTCACTCACTCTCCTCTGCTCTGACACTGGACAGAGGAGAGAAAATTTAACAAAGGGTTAATGAGTTGAGATAAGGACTGGAGAAAACACTTCAAGGGCAAAACAGGCTCAGCTTAATGATATAAAGTGAATTTAGTACTAACAAGATCAGAGTAGGAGAATGAGAAGTAAAATAAGCCCTTAAAGACACCCTTGTCTCCCCCCAACCCCTCCCTCCTTCCCACTGATGGTGCAGGGAGATGGGGTGGGGGTTTCGGTCAGTTCATCACCCAAGATCTTCTTTCTGCTGCTCAGAGAGAGGAGTCGTTTCCCTGCAGCACCGTGGGGTCCCTCCCATGGGAGACAGTTCTCTGTGAACTCCTCCAGCGTGGGTCCACTCTCACGAGCAGCAGCACTCCCAGAACTGCTGCAGCGTGAGTCCATCCCACGGGCAGACAGTCCTCCCAAGACTGCTGCGGCGTGGGTCACTCTGCCACGGGGTGCAGTCCTCCAAGGACGGCTGCTCCAGCCTGGAAGCAAGGCCTYTCTCTCCACTCGGACTTCCTCTGGATCACAGTGTCCTGGTATCCACCCGCTCTGGCGTGGGCACCTCCCCCACGGGCTGCGAGTGGATCTCTGCATCCCCCGCGTACCCCCATGGGCTGCAGGGGCACAGCTGCCTCACCATGGTCCTCACCACGGGCTGCAGGGACATCTTGGCTCTGGCGCCTGGAGCACCTCCTGCCGCTCCTTCTGCACTGATCTTGGTGTCTCCATTGTTGTTTCTCTCACATGTTCTCACTCCTACTCTTCTCTAGCTGGAATAATTACAACTGCATCACAAACTTTGTTATGATTTCTTCTTAAATCTGTTATCACAGAGGCGTTACCATCATCTCTAATTGGCCCAGCCTTGGCCAGTGGCACGTCCATCATCAGATCCATCAGGGATTGGCTCGGCTGGACATGGTGGAAGCTTCCAGCAGCTTTTCACAGAAGCCACCTCTGTGGCGCCCCCGCTATCAAAAACCAGGCCCTGCAAAACCAACACACAGACAAGTCTTAACTACTTGGTTAAATGAGTAGCTTTATGGCAGGTTTTCTCTACTGAGGTAGTTCAAATTGTGTAAAACAGTGAATTTAGTCCAGTGAGTCCTAAATAAATTCCGAACATGCAGGTATATACAGCTAACGTAGACAAAATGCAGGATACACTGCACTAAACCTTACAAAGTAAACTGAAGACTAATTCATGCAATACTGTGCAATTCAGTCCTCGTTTCTTGGCAACAGCAATTCTGATGGTCTCTTTACTGGAAATAGATGTTGCGTCAAGAGAAATTGGACTCCTAGTGAGTAAGAATTAAGTCAGTGCTAGCCAGTTAAGTAAAATGAAATTTTTCCAGTCTGATACTTTTCACTGATTCAGAAAAAGGTTTTCAGGCACAACCTGGATATGACATGCTCCAGGAAGTATTCAGTGCCAACCGAAACTACAAGCATAGGGCATATTTTTTTCTTAGAGGAACAATAATTATCTTTTATAATATACTGCAGTTCATACAGATAGGTGGCAGAGTACTTCACAGGCAAGCTGTGTTATTCACTAGCAGAGAGAGGAATTTTGTGAAAGACATCTGTAGGAGGCTAAGAACTAGTCCTGAAGAATGTGATTTTCTTCTTACAGCTATACAGCTTACAAAATTTCTCTCCCTTCCCTGATACCTCCATCATGCAGTCTCAGGGAATGTGCAGGGTCTGTGTGTCACAGGTCATTGCTCATGCAGAAGTTGTTCTGATGAGACTTTTCAATCACAAATACCCATCATTAGTTGGTCCTGCATGAAAGAAAGATAAAAAATCATAGAAAACTATTTACTTGTATAAAATTCTGATGCAGTTTTAGAAAAAGGACAAAGAAGCAGGAAAATCTAGTATCCTGATTCCTCTGTCTGTCTACAGCTTCATTTATGATGTTTCTCCATTACTGTTATGATTTGTGATTTACCACAATAAGTCTTTTGATACTGAGCTAAAGTAGTGCTTCCAAGCGGTCTGTCATCTGAATACGTTTAAGAAGAAATATCTTTTGGGACAGTTAGGGTATTTGCCATTTCTACTTTGTAGAAAGTACCTTGCTCAGATTTAGTTCTTTTACAAGCAATGCATTGACAAAATATTTACATAAATGTGATTTACCTCCCATTGACAAGTAAGAGCTATTTTGTTAAAAATGTGCTGTTAAGTTATGAAAGAGCACTTGCTTGTCAAAGTTTATTAAGTATGACTTTGTCACTCTCACCATTTACATACCTCTTTGCTCTAAATATATCAGAACAATATGAAAAGACACAGTCCAGTGACTTATTTGTAATTGCTTAATCTTCCCACATTGAAAAATAACAATGAGAACAATTAGATTAACACTGACAATTTCAAAATCTGAAATTTCAGTGTAGTAGTTACCAATAAACTGGTAGTAACCTGTTATCAGGTTTCAGATCAGGTATCTGGAAATGTACAGCATGCAAGTATTTCCAGAGGAAGCAAGTTGACCACAATAAAACCAGAACAAAAGCAGCAACAGAATGTGAAAACGTTCTTTGAATGGAAAATACTGGCATTAGAAACATTTTTAAATATGTCAAAACATTTTCCTAATGGCACCCACCAGTGTATGCTTTTCAAGGACTTCTTTTTCTTTACGAGAACAGTGAAATGAAGTAATTAAAAAATACAAAATATGTGGGAAAATAAACAGATTAACATTTTATTCTAGACTTATTTTCCACCCGAAACTATATTCCACACTTGTAACTTTGTCCGTGGAAGCTGCTTTGAGTGTTATGTTTTAAGATAGCGTTGTGCACATAGAAATACTTTTAATATGTACATTTTAGGCCACAAACTATCCAGATGTCACAGAGAATCTACAGCTAGAAAGAACCTGAATCCCTAAGGAATGGGGTTAAAATGTTAAGTTACTCAAGCAGGACATGCGCTGTCACAGGATCGACATGGGCCCTGTGTCAATATAAGAAGATTGTTCAGCTTGATCCAGACCCAGTTTAGGCCTATAAAAGAGCCTAAATTTTTCAACAGTGAACTGAGCCAGAAGGAGCAGAGAAGGATGTGCTGAAGGGTCATTTAAAGATCGTGCCTGTTATTGGGATGTGCTGCAACAGAAAGAAATGAGCAAACAATGCCTTGAATTGCAGGACAGTGTCAGGTAGCTGTCTTCTCTTGCGTGATTGGGACCATTGTTTTTCTGTAGATTAGTATGTCTGGATAAGTCTAAGCTGACAGGAGAAGAGAGGAAGATCTTTTAAGGAGATGTATTTCTAGCTCTTGTGCAAGTAGAATTAGAATGTTCTGGACAGTAAATGATGAGACATGAGAGTAGAATTTGCTCATTACTCACAAAGGGCTATATATATGGCCTACACATCTATACATACAATAATTGCAGACACTGGTCCTTGTTCTCATGTCACTTCTTGCTCTCTCTGAGTGGGTAAGGAGCTAAATATCTATTCTCTATGCAGTTTGGGCAAAGTTATGCAGAAATTGCAATGCCTACAGCTGGGGCTCATCTGTTAGTGCCGCTCAGCTAAAGTGGCAGTGAGAGCTTGTCTTTGTTCTGTTCCAGTGCAGCAGAAAATAAGCTCATTTAAACCACAGGTGGCTGACTATTGCCTATAGCCCGAAAGGCAGTGGAAGAAAAGTACTAGCAGTGGTTTTGGAGGCAAGGCTATTGCATATACCCATATGTGATTGAATTTTCCATGTTTTCTTTGGCACTGGAAAAAAGGAGTGCTTTGTTCCTGACTACACCTTACTTCAGCCACATCAGTGGGGAGTGAGTACAGAGGACCTTGTACTGCAAAATATGCTTAGATCTGTGTGGTTGAATCACAGGATCTGAAATAAACAGAAGAAACAATAAAAACAAATAACATAGGCAAACATAAATATTTCTAAACAAAGGGCCAGTCCTCTTTCATTGAGTTCATTTGCTCCTGCAAAGGGAGAGGAAGTATGACATGCAGGATCAGGCTTTGAAAATTCAAATCTCAGTGGATCTGAGCCAGTTCATGCCAGCAGGTAATTTGTCCCTGGAGAAATAAGGTGCCAAGTTTAGATGTGACAGAGATCATGTTGCTTTCACAGCCTTAGGCTTTTAAGTGTTTTTATTATAGAATCACAGAATATGCTGAGTTGCAAGGGACCTGTCAGGAACATTGAGCCCAGTTCCTGGCCCCACATAGGACACTCCAAGAATCACACCATGTACCTGACAGCGTTGTCCAAAGGCTTCTTGAACTCACATAGGCTTGGTGCTGTGACCACTATTTCCTAATTTTCCCTAATAGCAATTTAGAAAATTCTACTACTCATTTATTTTGTCATTTTGGACTTCAATAATACAACCAAAATTTTCTGTCATATTATGTGTACTTTCTGCAACCATTTGTGGCATTTCTGGATTTTCCCCAAAACACACTATTTTGTTTTCAAATGCAAGTGTTTTTGAAAGAAACAGAACTGAATTCTTTAAGGGTATAATTTTGTCACATTTAGCTTTTTTCCTTATTAAACAAATATTAGAAAATACCCATAGGAAAATTACTTCTATGGTTACCGACATATGGAAGTTTAGGGCTCTGGAAAGATTACAGACAGTCAAAGAAATAAAAAAACCCCTAGATTTATAAAGTGCAGATTTGTAGAGGCAACAAAGAGCACAGAAGTCCACAACAGTCACTTTAACTTGATATTAAAATCCTCTATGTGGTTGCTATTTATGAAAAAAATATATTGAGCCAATAAAAGCAACTGTATGTCAGTAACATATGTAAATTGCCAGAGAAATTCAGGGTTCATTAAAAAAAATTGTGTTACAAAAAATTTTATGAGAAATGTGAAGCCTGTGCTGTTGATGGTTCTTTTTATAGTGCAGAAAAGTAGCACTACATAGAAGTGGACTTCAGGAGAGATCTTTTTGACATTGCAATGTTACAACTGCGAGAAAAATCTGACTTTGAAAAGCTTTTAAAGGCTCCACCTTCCAAAAATCCCTGAAGGTAATAAACCATTTATGTCTTTATTCTCCTTCATGCTAAAGGATCAAGCTGCAAGAAATTATAATTCCTTACATACTTCAGAAGGCTAGGAAAGTAAATGTCTTCAATTACCAGCATCCATCAGTTGGGAAGAAGAAGGAGACTATCAAAATTATCTCTTGCCGTGAGAGTTATTCCCACTACTTTCTGAAATCAATATAACTTTTCAATTCCTTGATGGCCTTTCTCTCCTTAGAACTAAAACATGACAAACATTGTTCTAGATGAGATGGATAGAAAGGGCTCTTTTGCTGTCATTGTCCATCTCTTTGTGCAATTTGTTAAAAAATAATGCACTGTTTTTCAGTACGCCATCCTGGAGGTTGCTTTGGTTTTTCCTGGCTTTACCATTCCCTGCATTTCTTCCTCCCATTGAGAATATACATATATATATATATTGGATTATAGCCTTCTTCCTCTCATCCCAGAATTACACCTTTATAAATTGTATCCCGTGTAATTATCTTCTGCCTGTGTTTCTGCTCTGTTTGTACACCTTTGTATCATTCCTCTGCATATGCTAGTTAGGGTAAATTGCTATCATTTGCAGGCTGATTTCTTCCTTTTGGGATCACAAATGAAGGAGATAAACAGGAACAGATGTATCATCATTAGGCACCTCTCTGATTCAGTGTGCTGCTGTTTATAATTACTTGATGTTTATAATAATTTAGTCAGATTTCAAAACACATTATTGTGTTTTCAGCCAAGCCAAATTAAACCGAATGGTTATTTCTAGTAGGTTTGAATGAGACAAATTGTTAAATATTAGGTCGCTGGTTTGATTCCGGCTCGAAGGTCAGCTGAGCTCCGACCCTACATACCATGGCAGTCGGTTGCAGGTGTATTCCACGCCCCACCAGGTGAAGGCAAACTGAGGCCTGCACTCCGCTGCCAGAGGAATGGAGAAAAATGCATTGGCAATGTCAATAGTGGCATACCACTTTGCTGCCTTGGACTCCAGCTCGTACTGGAGCTCCAGCACGTCCAGCACAGCAGCGCTCAATGGTGGAGTCACTTCATTCAAGGCACGATAGTCTACAGTCAATCTCCATTCTCCTTCAGATTTGTGTACAGGCTAAATGGGACTGTTGAAGGGTGAGTGGGTTTTGCTGACCACCCCTTGGCTCTCCAGCTCACAGATCATCTTCTGGATGGAAATCACAGCATCTCAGGCTGTCCGGTACTGCCGGCGATGCACTGTCGAGGTGGCAGTGTGTACTCATTGTTCTTCCCCCTTTAGAAGGCCTATTGCAGATGGGTTCTTTGATAGTTCAGGCAAGGTATTCAATTGCTTAATGCCCTCTGTCTCCACAGCAGCTATCCCAAACGTCCACCTGAGTCCCTTTGGGTCTTTGAAATACCCACTTTGGAGGAAGTCTATGCTCAGAATGCACGGAGCCTCTGGGCCAGTCACAATAGGATGTTTTTTCTACTCTCTTCCAGTCAGGCTCACCTCAGCTTCCAGCAAGGTCAAATCTTGTGATCCCCCTGTCACGCCAGCAATAGAGAAAGGTTCTGCCCCCACATATCACGATGGGATTAGTGTGCACTGCGCACCAGTGTCAATCAAGGCTTCATACTTTTGTGGTTCTGATGTGCCAGGCCAACGAATCCACACAGTCCAAAAAACGCAGTTTTCCCTGGCCTCCACCTGGCTAGAGGCAGGGCCCTTCTAGTCCTGGTTATCCTTCCTTCCCTTTGCATACATTTTAGAGGTTCCTTCAAGGGGATCGGACATGTCATCTTCTCCTCTATYATACCTGGCAGTTTGGCTATGGGCAACTGGAGCAGCGTCTTTTCTGGTGGAACTTCGTTTTTGAGTCTTGCTCTCCTTTAATTCACATACTTGTCGCGCCAGAGCAGCGGTGGGCTGTCCGTGCCACCTCCTCATGTTTTCCCCACAATCACACATGAAGAACCACAGCTCACCTCGTGGCCTGTACCCTCTCGCTCTAGCTGGGGGGCATCTACAGACCCTCTGGTCTGTACCGCCAAGATTTGGAGAAGGTTCTCTTTAATCTCCTCCTTGAGTTCCCGGTGATTCCCCTCCATCCTATCTTCCATTTTCTGCAGACGTGTTTCCACAGCTGGAATTCTTGCATGTGTTGGGCCGTGCACGGCATCTGCATGTGCTYGGAGATTCTTTGCCATATCATGCATGGTGTCATCTGGCTTCAACATTGCTAAAGCAGAAGTGTATTCTGGTGGCCCAAGTTGTACGAGTCTTAGCCACATCACTGATGTAACTCTTATCAAGTCTGGATTCCTAATTGCATGTGTTGGGTCATCTGTGAAGGCAATCTCTACCGCCACTGGTTCTCCCAAGCGTTGAATCGCTTGTTCTATGGTCTTCCATGGGTTTGCTGCAAATGGAGATCATCCTGGCACTGGTATCTTTCAGTCACTCTCCCCAAGAGCCGTATCCAGAGACTGAGAGGGTCAAATGGCCTTACCATCTCTTGGTCGATAGCCAGATCATGTGACAGGGATCCCAAATGCCTTGCTTCAGTGCCGTCCAGAAGTGTAGTATCGCCTGCAGCATCCCAAATACGGACTAAACAGCTTAATATAGATTCATCAGACCGTTGAGTATAATCCTTTCTTAGGCCTCGAAGGTCCTTCAGGGACATGGAGTCAATAATGAYTTCTGGTTCTGAGTCAGTTGCTGGCCTTGAGGGTCCTTCCCCCTCATATCATCATCCTTCACTGGGCAATCAGTTTTGGTTTTGTATTTTCTTCTCGTGACAGGAGCAACTGTCATTGGGTTAGGCTCCCTGTCTGGTTTGGCTGCAGCCTGAATAACTAGGGTGTTTGCTGACTTACCTTCCTGCCCCTCTGCCTTTATCTGCTGCCCTGCAGTACCCAGCAGTGTGTGATAAGCATATGCCAAGCCCAAGCACATTGCAATCAGCTTTTTCTTATTAGAGTTGTCATTGCACTTCTCTTTCAAATATTTCCCCACCTCAGGTGGGTTCTGAATTTGTTCAGGGGGAAAATTTCAGGCTATCAGGTCAGAGAATTCCTTCATGGTTTGGCCCATATCCTCCCATTCCCCACACCACTCAGGATTTTCCACTCCTGGGTCAGGTGTCTCATCAGCCCCTCTGGACATCTCAGCCCTGATTCTAGAGAAGCTGCAAACTGTATAGAGTAAAGCTGCRAGATATAGCACCAGAAAGGCAGTCTCTTTAACATTCAGGGGAAACTGAACATTCTCAAAAGGTGACGTACCAAATTTAAAGGGGAAGAAGGAGATGAAAGGCTGGGAAACCCCATCCTCTCCTTCTTTAACAAACTGGGTGCAATTACCAATAAATCCCCAGAACAGGCAACTGAGGCTGGGACACATAAACAACAGACCATACACATCTTGAACAACTCCCAGTACCTCTGTTAACTTTCCGTAAATCATTATCACCGAGCAAAGCAAAATAGCAATCCAGATTCGTGCCTCTGTTCTGTAAAAGCTACATGCCAAGAACAAAATTAGCGCTATCTRTGGGTAAGCAAACAGACCTAGGGACCAGAAAAGCATTAGTACCTCAAACAACATGGTGACTACTGTACCCCAATACAAAGCAATTAAAACCAAATTGCAATTAGTACAGGCTTTTTTCACTTTCCCGGCCAACACACCAAAATTTTCCTTCTCGGTCGAGCCACCACGTCTGGGTGCCAAATATGTTTGTCCCGGTTTGAGACAAAATCAGGAGTCCCTCCTCCCACCTCAGGAATTTCTCGGACGAAAGTGAAAAAAAACCTGTTTATTTAACGAAAGGGTGCTGGAGAGGTGTGTGTGCACGCAGGCAGCAGGGGAAGGAAAGAAAAAAAAAAGAATAATGTAATAATGTTAGATAATAAACCTTCTCATGGTGGAGAAAACCTGGATGAATTCAGAGTCCTTTTCTGGGTGTGGCTCTGCTCTCTCTCTGGGGCTAGGGTGTGGTGTAGGCCCCTCTCTGGGCCCCAGTGTAAGGCCTCTGGTGATGGTATTCCAGAACAGAGTTCAGCTGAACAGTTCCAGAGGAAGAAGGAGAAAAACCACAGTCCCAGGAAAATAATCCTTCCTTTTCTTGCCTCAGCTAGGAGGCTAGGTAAAAAGCAAAAAAGGTTTAACTCTCCATCTCTCTCCTGAGAAAACAGAGCCGAGAGCTGGCAGAAGAAAAAAAGAAAAAAGTCCTCTCTCCAGAGCTGCAGCTGCAGAAGCAGTGGCAGCCGCAGCAGTGATACGCAGAGGAGTGTGTGTGTGTCCTTGAACACACAAACTGTGCTGGCTTCTTGACCCAGCTTAAAGGCACTGGATTGATGTGTGGCATAGAGCAGGTGATAGGGGATACAGCATCATAACGTCACCCCAAGACATAAGGAAAAAGTAGCAAATTCACAAACAGCCCTTCTCCTGAGTGATGCAAGTCTCTGACTGGAAAACATATAAGCAACAATTCAAGAATCCTTTTGCTCTTCAGGTGGTCTTTGCACAAAAGGAAATCTCATATTGTGCTTATCAATTTGTTCAAACTTTTTACTATCAGACATATAAGAGAGAAACATTTTGGAAGGTAATTTCTGTTTTTCACAGTTGTTCAAGAGAATTAAAATGACACAAGTATGGAGATCTGCAGAAAAAAAAGGGATTCTAGATGAATTGTCATTTTTAAATATCAAGCTTTGTGTTACAGTCTGTTGATTACTAAAAATGAGCAAGAAATTCGAGCAGTGTTGATACTGGTCACAAGCAAACAGAAAAAATTATATGATAATCTGTGGCAACTGGAAATATGCCAAAGCACAATGGCTGAGCAGTGCTGCTGAGCTGCTTAATTTTCTCTGGATGAAAGTGTGAGGAAAAGAGAAAAACATTTGCTTTAACTGGAAGTGAGAGAAGCTAAGCAGTTAGGTCATTTGAATAATAGGGAGGAAAACAAAGAGACAAAATAGAGAAGAAATGAGGCTACCAGCTGGCTGTGGTTTTTGGGGTTGAATCAGAAAACTGTTAGATGCCTATTTCTTCTAGGAAAGGAAATAGCGGAAAAGATATCTCTCCTTTCACCAGATGGAAGAGAGAATGAAGAATGATTCAGGAAATGAGAAGCTGAAAATTTCTGAGTAGTCCAGGATGAAGATGAGAAAAACAGAAAAAGATCTTTTCAGAAAGGATTACTACAAAGTCCTAGACCAGGATTCCCCCAAGTGTCATAGGTCAGTGTGTTTCCATTGCTTTCCTCACTATGCTGCTTGTCTAAGTCCATGTTTGTCAATTAATTTAATTTACATAATTTTTAAAATCTGATTAGGCAATTTTCAGGTACAGTTCAGCTGATATATATAGATTATATAGATACATAGACACAAACACATACATATATTATATATATATATAAAGTACTTAGTAGAATAAAATAATTGCAAATAAAAAGAAGACTCACCAGACAGAGGCTTTTAATATATTAACTTGAAAGAAATAGTTTAAATTATCATATTGTTATTTTCTAAGTGTAAAAATAAAGGTCCTCATTCATCCTAGTGTAATACATGGAATAGATGGAATTTGATTAAAAGGACTTGACCTAGGCCATTAATCCTCATAATTTCAACATTATAAACCACACAGAAAACAGTTAGAAAAAAATAGCAGGAAGCATTTGTAAAACTTCATTAACAAACTGAGACCCATTGTGCTCCCCAGACAGTGATTTGATAGTGAAAAGATTTCTGTGGGATTTGAAAACAAAATGAAAACTGGCAAGGATATCAGTCTGAATCCCTTTTAGGCAATTTACCTCTTCCTCTAGGCTCATAAAAGTTAAAGAACAACCAGAAACTTGTCATAAACAAAAGAGAGATGGCTAACCTGATGCTGTAGGAGTGACTTCCCTTTTCAGTGTCTACCCCTCATGTCAGAATGATTTCAGGCAGAGGTTGTATAACTCCAGCTCCTGGATTTTACTCCATCCACTCCTGCTGGTTAACAAAAGTTATATAGAAGTTTATTTAAATGTAGCCTTTGAAGTTATACCATACATTGATATGCTAAACAGAAGCAGTTAGAGAACCAATTTTATCTGGCAATTTTTCTGCCCACACCCTTGTAGTTTGAACATTTGGGAAAAGTTTTTGGTCTTTGATGAGAGGAAAATGATGCATTTGTTTCAGGATGACAGCTCAAGGCTCAGTTATTACATATAAATCTCATCTCAGCAATATTTTGGCTTCTGATATTTTAAGCAAAATTATCTTGGCTTGAAGTGGATGTTGACCTTATGAGAGATCAAGACAGCCTTCCTGTTGTTACTTGCAATGAGCACATATTTTCTCTGTCTCTTCAAACTCAGGATTTATCTGACTGCCACTGTAATGAGAGGGGGCTGTTGGGAGTCAGGGTTGTGATTCTAAGCCTACAAAATGTAAAATTTACTTAGAGACACCTGACCATATTATTAATTTTTCTTTCTAGTGTCTAGGAAAGAGTAATCTTATGGAGATTGGTTATTTGAAAGGTGATAAGCTTGTTGGCAATATTCAAACTACATAGTTTCATTGGTTAGTGAGAGTTATAGATACTTACAATTATAGATTACTTCTGCTTACTACCTAAATTAAGACAAGCTATGTTGAAATAAGAGATGGGAAAAGGTATATAGGAGCTATCTGACCTCTAATGCAAGGGGGAGAGATGGTGAGAAGGCTGCAGCCATGGTGGAAATTCCTCATTGTAAAATGTTGTAACACACCACAGTACACATAAAACTACTGGGGCTAAAGTGAATCATAGCTTTCTAAACTTGAATGTTCCAGAGAGCAGTGCTAACAGTATGGTGTGTGCCAATAAAAAGGAATTGGAAAAAAACCCCTCATTTCTTCTTCAGGGGGGTAGAATATTTTCCACAGTCTCCTAGATGGCCATAGTTTAGCTTAGAAGAGTGGTCAAAAGAAGTAGCATCTTTCAGTTCTAATGAAAAGCAGCTGTTTTTTTCTTCTGCCATTAAATAGTGATACTAACTTGTAAACATCCATTTGCAGAGACTGCAGAATATAGACTAGTAGACATAATTTGGACACCTGATGAATGAGAAATATTCTTTGTATCTTCTTCATGACCATAGTTATACCTTGCAGAACACAGGCCACCTCCATTTTTCCAGAGCAGGAATCCAGAACAGAAACCTATTAAAGCATGCCACAGCTCCACGTCGTACAAAATTCCCATTTCCTCTCCATGGAAACCAAGAAAGGGTACCTTGAATTGCTGAATACCAAACTTGTATGAAATTTTCCTTCATTCTTCAGTCCAAATGTACCTATACAGAACTGATGGATGACTGAACTCAGCAGCACTATTCTCATCACAAGCATTTCTCATTGGGGAAGCTGCAAAAGAAATCCATATGCGAGACACAAAACACCAGAAGTTCCACAACACTGAGTTTTTCCCAGGGACTGGGAATTGGCTCAGGGTGCAATAATCCTCCTGAAATCCATAAATCCCAGGTCATTTGTTAAAGAACTGTGTCTTCTAGCCTTGCTAGAGTAGGGGGAAAAGCCCTGTGTGGTTAAGCAATCTGAGTGAAAGTACAGAAAGCCAGCTAGCACTTACCCCCAATAAAGAAAATCAGTCAGTGATGCAAAAGAATCTTTTAATTTTCTGTGGAAAGACTGTTCATGACCTTTAAACTGTTTTTGAAACAAAATTTTTACTTAACATGTCATTACCATAAGTGATAAACAATGTAAAACGTTTGCTTAAAATGAAAATTTGTTGGAAAACATTAGAAAAAGCAATAAAAGTATCATGTAAAAATTATTTGAAAAATGTAACATTTCAAAAGCACCCATTACTTAATTCCACCAGCTTTCTGCGTTTGCTTTTAGAACCAGCAGTTTCCAGTAAGCAATCTATTTTGGGGGAGAGAAAGCCCTCTCATGAAGTTTGTGGGCAGAGGCAGCTGTTTGCCTCTTTGCCACAGCTCAGAAACGAAGTGTGTGGTGAAGCCCTGCCGTCTCTCTCAAGCTGCATGAATGAGCAAATACTAACGTGGCTTTGGCACCTGTACAGGGTGTATCCCTTCTCGTTCTCTCTTTCAAACTAAAGGCATCTGCAAAAATTAATGGCCTGTTTGTTCTTGAGAGGTACCGGGCATTTAGAGAAAAGTCCATAGAATAATGCCATTAGAAGAGAGAGTAAAGAACAGAACTGGACTAGACAAAAAAAGTTGAAACATTTCCCAGCCACTCTCCCCCAGCTATCTCAATGAGTGGAAGAAAGAATGGGTTTTTTTCTGTTTGCTTGTTTGATTCTTTTTTCTATCTTTCTGTGGATATTTGCTGACATGTCATTTTTCTGCTGACATCTGCTTCAGTCAAATGTCTCTTTCCAGGCTCTTCAAGATTTAAAATGTCTTTTTATCCTCTATGCTGAGTAATCCACTCAATTATCTAGCAAGTAAGACCAGGTGGTTTGTTCTCTATTATTAGCTCAGCTTTTGCATTTCTAACTCCTTTGAAGTTATTTACAGCAAGTGTTTTACCTTTGCCATTTTCCTTATTTTTTCTGCTTAGTTTCTTTAAAGGGTTCTTTACACTTCATCCCATCTCAAGAAGTCAATCATAATCAAACTATACAGTGAGCTGCAGCCTACTTCATCATGAAGTCTCTTTAAGCAACACCATTTTCTCTTGTTCTTCAGTCCCAAGTGGCTATGCCTCTGAAGGCCTCATAAGGGTAATGTTACAGTGCCAGTCAGGCCTACATCACATAGCAAACAGTACTCATGGTTAGCTCTTGTGCCTGACTTTTAGCATGTGAAATGCTACAGAATTTGGTGTGAAAATTTCACGGGTAAACTATGCCTACACCACAGAAGTACCGAGTGTATTATATAAACAACCACACCATCATGAGTTTTCCACAGGAAAGTGTGTTTTACTCCAATTTCTCCTGAGACCCATTTTCTTCAGTTTTTGCTGATACTTGTCACAAGACTGACTTGACTTTGCTTTTTTTTTCTAACATATCTCCCCTTAAGCCTTCAGCTTTCCTGCTTCTTAGCTTTCCTGCTGACAGCCATCACTCCTGCTACTTGTCAGTGTTATACTTATTACCTGCCTGTCAACATGTGAAAGGGCTTGAGTCTTAGCAAGTTTTGGGGCTTTTCCATCACATATCAATCAAGGAAGTGATGTTTCCTGGAAAATGTCAATGGAAAGAATGCTGAGCCTAAGACAGTGGTCTGTGAATGACTTACATTTAAGAACTGTTTTTCTGAAAATATCCTTCTTCAACCACTTCTCCCCATGGGGAAAAAGAAATCTACATTTGGCTGTTTGCTTTGCTATACAAAGTATAAGTACTGTGTATCTGTATTTTCAGAATCTTACAACACACAATTCAGAATTTTTTTGGAGGAGGACAGGGACTGGCAAGGGACGGACTGAGCACCTTGCTTTGTGTTGCTGGCATTGAAAAAGGGAAGAGTTCATGTTACATTATGCAAATGCACTGCAAGCGTGTGCTTCTTGCTAGTCTGCCACTAACTGGGAAGACCATCAGGGAAACAAATGCAGATTGAAAAGAAGGAAGCATAGAGGTAATGCCAAATGAATAGGGGACAAACTAGGACAGTGTGGTGAATACAGACTATTTCACTGATACTTGTTGGATTTGCTCCCTCARTTCTTCTAAAGCCATTAAAGGAGTGCATTCAGCATGTGTATCTCCAGACAATCAGTTCAGCAGGCTTAGGTCTTCATTTGGTTTTGCTGGTGGAAACTGCAATATCAGTTGTTAACAAATGTGTGCTGTTTCTTGTTCTTTTAAAAATTAAGAACAATTACAATAGGATTGTTGACTCTGATGTTAGGTCTTGTGCCTAACTTTTAGCATGTGAAACACTACAAAATTTGGTGCGAAATTTTCGCAGCTAAACTACACCTATACCACAGTATCAGTTCAACTCCCAGCAGGGCCTTACAGCTGCAATTTGATTTCTCTTTGGTGGATCTTCTAACAAACTTCACTGTTGTCTCAGTCTGGAGTCCAATGAACCTGTATCTGCATCATTCACTGCCATTAATCCTAGGACTGCCTATAAAGTGAATTTAAATGACTAGCTCCTATGCTACTATAGAAGCTGTTTACTTTAGCTTCTATTGCTAAATTTATAGGCCTATAGACAAACTCATAAAAGCTATAGACCCATGTTACATAACTGCTCATTTTAGCTCCTGTATTACATCATCAATCCCTCAGGCAGAAGATTTGGGACTGGATGAGATGCAGAATTTAACCATTTATTTTAAAATTACGAGTTCTCGTTGTCTGTGTGAAGGAAAAAAATTATCCTTCTTCAATGATACTTGTGTATTTCTGAAAAAAAAATGGAGGGTTTTTATCTTCAGAATGCCAAGTCAGTCTGACACAAAGTCGTATACTTGTCACGGTTTAAGACAATTTAAGAGATGAAGAGTCTAAAATGAGCTACCTCCCCTTAGTTTCAACCAATCCCTTTCCACCAACAAGGAGAAACCAATATGAGCAGAAATAAGCAAAAAAATAACAGTTTACAAACAAGCAAAACAGCAACAGACAAGAAATAACAGTGAATAATCACTAGATACAAAATTGCTGAATCTCACAAACTCCCCGAGAACAAAGAGAAACCAGAATAGCGGGATAACCCCCTCCTCTTTTCAAGTTGGTGGCTGCCACATGTAGGGAGACAAAGGGAAGATGGCATCAGCCTTCTTCCGTGTTCCCTGCTTCTCTCCCTGGCAGCAGCAGTTCCATTGAGAAAGGCAGCTGGCACACTCTGGCAGCGGCTGGAGCTCAGTCAGGGGCTAGAACTCGTGGACGGACTTTGTCTTCCTTGTGGCAGAAGATGGCAAGGCAGGCAAGGCAACGCGCAGCAGCTGGGATGGGGCGACCCATGGTTTTCTCTCCTCGGCCGGACGCTGCTGGAAAGCTGGAGCGACTTGATCTGGAGCCGGGGCTGGCACTGTGCTGTGACTGTGGGCAACCACCCGTGGAATTTGACCCGAGGCAGTCCAAGACTATGAAACTCACCTTCTCTGAAGATGAAAAACAAAAAGAGAGAGAACCCAAAAGGGAAGCGTCTGCACACGCTGCCTCAGCTCTGTGGGAAAAAACCCCAAGAGGCAAGCGAGGCAAGGGACACAAGAGCAAACCAAAGGCAAGAGAGAGAGACTCTGCCCGAGTCAGAGACCACAAGGCCATGCTCTGCTTCCATGTGCCAACTTTAAAAGCCCGGGCATCCCCTGACCATGGCCACTCCACCAGGCCTTAAAGAGACAGTAACAATTTGGGCATAGATAGATACGGAATACAACGTTTTTGGTTACCTAGGACAATACAACAGCATCCTGTGTTTTAGGAAAAAACACAAATGTCTCACAGCAGAGAAGAATTGTGTGTATCCTTCTAGAGCTACCTACACTTATACTATATATCGTACATGTACATGGGCACACTTGTGTACAAAATCAAAGAACAAAGGAATGCAGTTGCTTTGGTTAATGATTTAGGATTAAATCCAAACTAGATGGATGTTGTGGCGTGCTCGGTGGTAAAGCGCCGCAACCTTCCCGAGAGCGATCCTGCGTCCGGCGGCGCCTCGGCGCGGCACGCTGTGGCCTTCTCACGCCCGCGCAGGCAGACGTGTTGGCTTTACACTCGCGCACCCYGCGCCTTAAGACAGGGGTAAAGAGTCAGGAGGCAGACTCTCCTTATGATGTTCCAAAACATGGCGTTTACTGGCGGGTCAGGGAAGGAGAGCCAAAAGAACAGGGTGACACAAGGTTTTATACAGCACAGACAAGGGGCGGAGAGAACACTGAGGACCAATTACATGAGGGCGAGAGGGAGGAGGAAAGGCGGGATTACAATACATATAACCAATAAGGGTAGGTGAGGGGAGGAGCAGGGGAACAGGGCAAATACAGCATCGAGGAAGGGAGAACTTTCCAGAGCATACCCATAAAGGGAACATAGATTGACAGGGATAAACCAACTGAATAAGGGGACACAGCTTAGCAGGGCCTAGATGGGAGAGACCTTCCTATTCATCCTAGGGGGAGACCCTGGATCCCGACCTCAGAACCTTTTAACATCAGGGCCCTCTGGCCCTACTGGCTCCTTGGTCCCCTAAGTGGCTGGCCCATCCTCCGCAGCATCCCTAGCTGCAGGCCAAGCCACCACCACAGATGGATACTGTGTTTTGTGAATAATTTATATGTTCTTTTTAAAGACAAGGTGTAGAAATACTTCACAAAGCAGTGGAGTGGGAGGATGAAAGCTGAAAATCAAGTAATCTAATTGCTGCCTTGCATTCAGTTGCAAATATTGCTATTGCTGTTGTTTCTCAGGTGTATGTACTATTTAATGTTATGACCTTTCTGTGAATTAGATTTCACATTTTGAAACACAGCTATTTCAGAATAATAAAATAAAGAGCTAATAGAATCAAGACTTGAGAATTTCTGGATTATATTTTGGGCACGTTTTGTAATTATTTTTGTTTAATGGCTATTTTCATCTGGTTAAAACTGTAACCTTTGACCAATCTCAAATATCTGAGAGGAGGAAACAAGCTAGCAAAGAATAATAATCCCCAAAACTATTTTAAGAAAGGCATTATCAAATTGAAGGAAAAATTCTTCATGAATTCTTCATGCTTGTAAGAAATAATCTGACGTTTAAGTTACCAATATTGCTCAAAAGCCTAGAAGGAAGTTATGAAAAAATGTCCAGAACAATATAGAGATACCTGTCTTCTTAGAAGAAGACTATGAGGAACACTAAAACTGATTAATATGCCTTTATTAGCGTATTGCTTAGGTCCAAGGTGGGACCTCAGGAGCAAGGATGTGAGTGCCCACACCATTATATCAATACCTGTTATCAATCTCTGCTATATAGCTTTGGCCAACTAGGACTCTGCCAAACAGTGATAAGGGGTCTGTATGCAAAGGGACCATTCCTGCTGAGCCATCTCAATGCACCTCCAGGCTTCAAACCTGCAATGGAACTTCCACACCTGCACTACCTGGCTACCTAGTATCACAAATCCTAAATTCAAGCACTATTTGACTGCTTTCAGTTTCAAGCTATTAATTGTATTGTCTTTCTCAAGAAATCCGAGAGTCTCCACAGTATCAGTATTTTTCATATACAGATGTTAAAGTGGACTCCAAACTTTCTCTTTTCCTGGTTTTAACATCTAAACTGCAGTTAAAACTGTTCACAATCAGCTTCTAACGGGATGATTTTTTTTTTCTGGTATATCCCTAGTGTGTAAGTATGACACTTGCATTTATCAGCTGAGCATATTGAGTTTAGAAAATGTGCACATTTGCCAGATGAAGCCTAGTAACCACGAAATAATTAATTCTGAGATAATTCTGAGTCAAAAATATTTTTTTAAAAATTATTTACAGAGAGAATTGCAATTTGTTTCATGAAAAATAATGAGACTTTTCGAGAAAAAGGTAAGCAAATAGTTGGAGTCTTATCTCTTATCTTTTGTGCTCTAACCAGCTTGTCAGAATAGGTTACTTTCCTTCCAAATCCTTGCCTAAATCCTTCTGCAAATGGGTTAGAGCAACAGCTCAATTTTCTTCTCTTAGTATTATATTTGGTTTAATAAATATTTCCAGTTTAAAAAATTTTGCCTAATTTTCTTCAGTGCAGGCAATTTCCATAATGTATGTTTGTTGCCTTCATTCTCTAAGACAGGCTTAAATAACCTTGTTATGTTCTGGGTTTGAAACCCATTAACAATTTCTCATTTTTAGGAGATAGTCTCTTAATAATTTTCCTTATTTTTAAAAGAAAGCTGACCTAGTTTTTTTAACTCATTTGGGGAAAAAAAAAAGCTAAAACACTTCATTCCTTTTCTCCTGTTTAATGTTATCTGTTTTGGTTTTCTTTTTGGCTCCATGCTTTATCCCTGTCATTCTACAGGGAAAGTAAAAATTGTAGAAACTTTGATTAAAATAAATTAGTGGAATTTCCCTTTTCCCTAGACATTTTCTGTGGAATTTATAGCAGGGAAGAGCAACCCAGTCATTTCACCAGCTGCCTCTCTTGGGCGTGGAGAAGGGAAGGTCACATCTGGAGGAGCACAGTAATTTTAAATCTCTACAGCTCAAACACCATGGAAAGTTTTTCACTCTATGAGGTTAAACATGCTTAAAGGGCAAAACTCTCAGCTGCTGGCAGAAATCCCTGCTCTGCAGAGATGTGTGATGAAACAGCTAACTATTATCCGCTTTCTATGCGTCCCACTTTTCATGTTTTCCGCATGTGGTTCATAATCATTGTATCATGAGTTTCTTGAGTGATAGGTCAAGAAAGGCTGACCAGGTTCTGATTTTTGGCTTTGGGGCTATTCCAGTAGCCTTCATCTTCCAGTTCATTTTTTGACACTAATTTACAAGTAGCTTTCACAAAGATGTATCACAGGCATTTTTCTTGGCTGTACTGGGATAATATCAAAATGCAAAACAATAAGCCTGGGTTTTATGCTGTCTAGATACATTATGTTTATAATTATTATTACTTATTCATGGCCAATTAGGATTTTAATATGAGCACATAGCATCTCCCCAGACTGGATTTGGAACAGAATGCCAAGTACTGGTCTAGACTTAGATGTTTTATTGGCTCACTTCAGTCTGTTAGTTAAGTGATATATTTTGCTGATGGAGCTATGCTGGAAGGAGGCCTAGGAGTTCTACCAGGAAAAGGTCCTTTTGCCAGTATAGCTTTTTTCCTTTTTTTAGGCAAAAGCAAAACCTGTGGCAAAAAAAAAATCCTTTTCTTAAATTTTTTTAGGTTTTGGCTGCTCTATCTACACTAATAGGGTTTTTTTCCACTCCCTGAGGCATCACAGTCGTATGTGCTGGTGGAGGCAGACTTGTCTGTGATCTTGTCTGACCTTATTCCCACAAATTACAGTGCACGTTGTCACACCTGTTTTAAAAGCCATCTGGGCATGATGGCTCTCCAATAACCTGGTAATTGTACATGGAATGGTTTTATTACAAGAGAAAAGAAGTTTACAATTTTCATCCAAGCACACAAGAAGTGTCTTATTTGGTAGCAGCTGAGTAGACTATCCCTTGCTTTTTGTGAAGACATTACACAGGAGAACCGCAGCAATTCAGTTGCACTAAACCTCACCTCTGTTTGGCTGCTAAACCCTTCCAACCCTTCCCACCCACTCCCTTCAAGTTTAATTTGATGCAATTAGAGCTGATGTTACCATTGCTTTAAAGTGTCTAGACAATCCCATGCTCATATAAACACTCCAACACTTCACACCACTGCTTGCATTGTCTTACCTTTGTTAAAGTTTTGGCAAACAAATACTACCCCAGAGCTTTGCTGGGTCAGATTTCATCGTTGTGTCTGGTTAGGGCCTAAGCCAAATGATCTCTACCCATGATAGCAGCTGTTATCCTGCTCGGGTCAAGTAAGTTATGATTTCCTATTTTCCTTAAGCTAAAAAATGTGTGTTGAATCAAGACTGGTGAGACAGGTGAGCACAGGGTCTGCACGAGGATCTGTAAGACACCTAGAGCTGTAATCTTAAATCAGTATCAGTTTAATTGTGTGATAAAGACCAAACACTTTATTACTTTTTGCAGGCATCAAACTAGCATTTTATGCATAAGGTACCTAATAAATGAGTGCTCCTTTAAGAAAATAAATTGGTATTTCCTACTTTAATTCAATTTCAATTTTGAACGGAATTCATCCCTTATTTCTTATTCTTGTCAATGTTTGTTTTCTTTGCGGGGAGGGAAGGGGAGATGTAGATAGTTGAATGTAGTGATTCCATTTCTGAAAATATTGTTGGCTTTCTGAAAGATTGCCAACAATAACTAGATCAGAGACAGTTCACCYTCTTCTTCTTGAAAGTGATTTATGAGACAGTATTTAATGAGGTCAGATGGCCCTGAAGAAGAGCAAACCCACAGTGAAGCAAAATAAGCAGAAACAATAGGGAAATCTTAGGAAATCATTTAAGACAGAGAAACTAAAAGCCATGGTGGAAGAAAGGAGTCTTCTGAATTATATTATTGACTAATTCAGCTCTATTCTTTCTCATATACCACTTCATAATTTCAGTTTCATTTGCCCAGTATCAAATGGGTACAAAATACTGTGTACCAAAAATGCTGTATCAAATACTGCATTCATAACTGTACTAGCATAGTGTTTGTTTTTTGGTTTTGAGCCCCAAATGATACACAAACTTGCTATGCTATTTATGATTGTAGTAAAAAAATTCTATTATTTTTATGTTATAAAAATAGATGTCTTGTTTCTGTTTGATTTTGTATATGTAATTTCCAAGGTTTGCATTTTTTAGTTTTCCCAGTTTGTATTTGGAATTTTCATGATGAAATAATGATTTTTGTTCTCCTTTAAATAATCGTTTGCTGCTTCTAACATTAGGAAAAAAGTAAAATCATACAAGGCGAAGGCCAGGATTATATTTTTCCTTCAAATATTTCTAAAATGGAAAGCTTACTCTTCAATCTACCTTTGAGCTTGTACTTCTCTTTGAAGATTCTCTCTCAAGCATCTACTACATTAAAAAACAAATACCCTCCACAAATACACCAATAATGCAAAAGAAAAAAAAAAAAATTGCTCTATGATATCATCTGTAAGTTCTGAACCAGCTCAAATTACACTCTCCCAGTTTGTAAAGAGAGACAATGTGTAGACCCATTTTCACCATTGCTACTGACTCAGCTGCTAGGTTTCTGAAGCACAAAGCTGACTTGAAGCAAAATATAGGTGGGAAAATGCTTTCTAAAACTATAGTGAGAGAAAAAAGTCTCTTTTAAAAAGGCCAAGTCTTCAATTTTTTTGTCTCAGATTAAATGTTTTCCTTTCTTTAATGATATTGTTTAGTGGATCTAATTGTTTCTATGTTTACAGTATGGACTAATTAAGAAAAACCCCCAAGAAACCCCCAAATCCTTTCCTAGTTTTCAATATATTTTATTATGAAAACTTCCCAGGTCTTCAACTGTCTCCTTACTTTCGTTAGCATTTTTCAAGACACTGAGGAGTTTCAAAGCTGCCGTCCTTACTGTATTTACAATTTGACTCATATTATCCTATCTTGTTTCTTGTTACCTGACTACCTATTGAAAATTTTCTTTGCCACCCTATTGATTATAGGATTTGTTTTTTCACAACATAGAGTTTGCTGCTAATTTACACAGATGCCATTTTCTAGGGAAATCTTTGAAACTCCTATATATATATATTTTTTAATAAGGTTTACTAAATCAAAGCAAGGGAGAATTCTGATGTAAATTGTCTGGGACTTCTTATTTGGTCACTCATTTTCTATTTATACTATGGACACGTGTCAGTTTTATTCACACCGGTGTCCTACAGTTCAGACCACTGGGATAATCATTCCAGTTTGCTGCCGACATCTGGCTAGCAGCAGAGGCAGATAGATAACATATTGAAGGGATGTCTGTGCTGCTCAGCAAAAATAGAGTATAGCTGTAATGGAACTTACTCCTTGATCAGAGGCCATATGGTCGTGTCATCCTGGCAGCCTGCCTGACTTACAGAGTCGTGCTGGGAGGCAGAGACCACAGATGACACAGGCAACAGTTGGTGCAGGCCCAGCCTCTGAGATGTGGAGGGGGAAGGCTGCACAGCATCATGATGACACTGTCTCACACAAAAAAGGGCAGAAAAATGGGCACGTACCTGGTCTGCAGTGACAGGAATGCTGTCACTTGTGTGATGAGGTTGAGACAGTTTTACTCTTCATAGGGTTTGCAGAGGAAGATGCAAGGACTGACTCCACAGCCCGTGTACAGCAAAGTCAGTGGTGAGGCCCTAGACTCTGATAGTGATCAGGAATTTGGGCTGCTGCTGTGACTAGGTAGTAGATATTTGGCTGTCCTATATCAGCATATGGTGCACCACACTGCTGATGAAAGGGCTGAATGGCTTTTAGTGTCCTCAAGCTGCATGGCATGGTCATAAGGCTTAAGCTGTCTCATTATTGGTCTGTCCTCTGTGTAGATCTGCCATTGGTATGCTCTCAGTCTTCTTGCAAGCCTCCATAATTTTCTTCTTCCCACCCTGATAAACCTTTATAAGCAGTGAATTAACACCAGCATAAAATCAGAGGGGAAACTATAGAGCCTATTAAGATAAATGGGGAAATACGTCACTGAGGGTTCTAACCCTGAAAACATAGTTCCGCCCTTCTCTAATGCTGAGTGCAACAACACTGCTAAGGCTCAAAACAGTCTTGATTGGAAATACATTGTGCATTTTGTTTGCACACACCAGTTGTTCTATATTGAGGTCATTCTTTGACCACAGAGGTATTGTGGTGTCCCACAACAATACTGTGGGTGTCAGGTGAGCATTGTCACCTTAGTGAGGTCCTGCAAATCAGCACACCAAAGTAATTGCCCAGGATTACTAACTATGGCTGGACATAAGATGCATATATAATGATACTTGCAATTTTTACAGCATTTTATCTTTCTGCATTCAGTTAATATAGTTCATATATTCTAATCTTCATTGGCCAATGTTTTTCTCATGCTGTTGATATTTCTGTGCTTAGAATTATTACTGTTGTCTTGGCAATGCTAAATTACCTTGGGTCATAGACATTAAGCCTCCAGTATACCAATTTCCTAGGACTTGTTTCGTCCTTTTTATATAAGGTTTGCTAAAGTCTGTCTGAGGCTAATTAAAATTTTTCAAAGGCTGACCTACTAAATCAAATGCTACTGATGTCCTTATTCTTGATATTTCTACATAAATCACTTTTAAGTGTTTTGTATTCTTATGGACATGGCATATTGAGATAATTTTTACTGTAGCAGATTATCCTTCCATTTGTCAGTACATGGATGAAACAATTTCAGATGGAAATTAATTTTAGCTGTAGTGATTACAGATTTACTGATTATCTGATAAAACACATATAAAAGACAGAATTTTTCTTGTGGAAAAAGGAAATTTCTTTCAGAATTTGCATCTAAAGACTCTTCTTCTCAGTAGATAGACTGGCAAGCGGCAGGTCAATACATCTGCATAATAGAAATCAACCTGAGAAAGTTAAAACTAGTGCCAAAGATCCAAGATTTGCCTAAAGGCTAGAGTTTAGACATACCCCTGTTTGTAGTTGACATGATACCACACAGAACATTATGGTTGCTTGGAATAGCTTGCTTCCTTTTTGCTGCGCTCACCTCCATGTTGCATTGCACATGAAGAAATTTCAAGTGTTTTCTATATCATTTAAAAAGTTATTCAAGAGAGAATTACAACATTATGGGATGCACATTCTGTAAAAGTTACAGTGGTTAGTCAACACCAGAGGATGTGCTGATTGCTCTTGCCCTGCCCCATCACAACTTCTACGTACTGCAGAAGGGAATAAAGTTCCTGTGGTGCTCATAAAAAAATATGCTGGGGAAAACAGTCTGGGTTATTCCTGTCTCAGGCAAAGGCAAACCGATTAGAGAGATTGCTTTTGCTTAAGGACCTGGGTGCACTTGGTGGGTAATGCTTGAGGATTGGGATGTCCAGTGCATACCTCAAGGGGATTTGATTTTGGATGAGAACAGCCAGTTAATTAAATTAAGTGAACTCAGTGGACTTTTTTGGGAATGGCCCACAGACTAGGGGAACCATATCTGTGTGTATATGTATATATCAAAAGATAGGAAAGGAGATGGGGTTAACGGGCATGTATTGGAAAATATAGGACCTGGGCATGCCATGAATGGTACTTACTTACCATGGGGTTAAACCATGACACATAATGTGGTTTGTTTGGAGTTTTTTTGCTTTTGTTTTGTTTTTGGGTTTGGGATTTTTGTGGGTTTTTTTTCCCTTGCTTTTGGAGCGCACATGAAATAAATAGAGACAGGACTGGCTCTCCAGCCCATATTTCTTTTAGGCAAATCCAGAGAGACAAAAGGACAAATCAACAGGAAATCAGGCCTCATTAATTCTGCTCTTCATGGAATTCCCAGGTTTTTAATCACATTTGTTTAGGGAGAAGAAATGGAAATAATATGAGGAGGTCCTCAACCTTCATCTATTTCCAAGAAAATCATACTGAGACAGAAACATAGTATTGAAACTTTGGGTGGCACTGTATTTCAGGGAGCTCTGAGTATGTGAAAACAGGATGTTATGAACTTTCCTGATTCACATATTCCACTGGAACAGCTATAATAGTAGCAAAAGTAATAATTCTGCTTAGCTTAAAAGCTTTGAAGCTGAGCAAAACACTGAATGTTCATTGTGAAATGCACAGCTGATTGTATTTAAATAATATTATTACATTGTAGGTAAAATTATATAAAATAGGACTGAAGTTATTATCAAGGCATTTTACTATAATTAAATAACATTAATAATGAATAGCATTTCACTACGTAGAAGGTTCTTCTAGAGCTGGTCCCTAGAGAATAATGACGTCAGGATGGAAATTACGCTCAAGAAGAAAAACATGCATGTGTGTGGCTCTGTAGGTGTGTGTGTGTGAGTGAGATTAAGAATGAAAGTTAGCATATTGAGATTTTCTTCCCAGTATATTGCATTGACGTTAGAAACATATTTCTTGCCTGTAGTGCAGGAATCATGGGATTAACTCGCTGCTTTTCTGCTCCTATATTCCCAAGGAGAAATGCAACCTCAAAGTTTGGGGGTTGGATTTTTTTGTTTGTTTATTTTGGAGTTTTTCAATAAAAAAGGAATATGGGATTGAAGTTGAAGGTTAAATTAACAAAACTCCCAATGAGAAACTGAAATTAATGACTAGAGAAGAGCTGAAATATGAAAATATTAAGTACTCTGAACCAACTGAGATGAAACTGAGAAAATTCCCTCTGAATTATTATCCCTGTAAAATAAACAAATAGGCTTTAAGAGTCTGTGCATGAATGTAGTGTTTCTGAAAATACAGATATTAGTACTGGCTTAAATCCAGAAAAATGCAACTACCCACTGTGCAAAAACTTCACACAGGTGTGCCTATATTTTGGTCCATACCACCTGAGCAACCCTAGCTTTCCCATAATCTCCAACAGCCAAACCAACCCAGTGTCACTGAGATGTGAACAGTTGAGATCAAAATGACCATTTTCAGTTGTGAGCCAAGCAAAGATCCAGTGAACAGAAACTTTTCAGTACTGCTTTAACTAACAATAGATCACAAGCAAGACCTTGAGGTTATATGAGAGGAACCATTCAACATTAATTCTCTAGAACTACAATTTAAAAAAGCCAAAAAAAACCCCTGTGATAGAGGACTCAGACCTTTAAACGTCAAAAAAAAAATCAGTGTATTTGGTCAATACCCATTTGCTTTTGTTGGAGCCTACCTACAGTCTTTGAAAAGTCTCAGCACTGTGCTGAGTTTTGGGGCTTTCATGGACAAAACGGGTATTGTGTGATATTTCAGAAAGGGACTACAAGTGGTGGAATGTTTCTTCAAAGAAATCCATAGTGATGCAGTTGTGTAACTTTTCTTCTGTGTAATTGCATCTCAAATCACAGATGGCTTTAGAAGAATTGCTGAATATGCTGTGTTCAGAATGCAATGGTCATATCCTGGACTCCTACGTGTCTGCTCCTCACTATTCATTGTAATTTGAGTGTAAAGTATAAATGCAGACAGATAATTACACACTTTTTGCCAATCATTCACTGTGCTTCACTGAAACAATAGATTTTCTATTGGAGTAATTAAAAAAAAAAATCATCTGCATCCTTGGTTTTGATCCAGGTCTGGGGAATGGAAAAAGGACCCTTGAGGTCAGTTCCATCAACCTAAGTCTCATTGTTTATGTCTGTATTGAAGAGGACTAAATCTGAGACCGTCACCTAGAAGTGAACATTTGTAGAGGGATTCATCTACCATATTTTTTACATCACCTTTAAGATTAGATAAATCGAGCTCTTACTCTTCAATCAGATGAATTCCATTCCCAAGCTGGACATCGGCTGCCTACATACAGGGTTTGGATCACATGGTATCTAGGAAAAGGGTACGTGGTTTCAACTGTAAAACTGCTTAGGGAATCCACTAGTTGATCCCGGAGTGGATGTATCTGAATTTCCTGAGTTCTCCTGGACCTACAAAGCAGGGTACCTGTGTGACTGTAAGCTTCAGTGCCTAATCTCTTCCTCCCCATCTCTCCTCCTCAAAATGTAAACACTCCCATTCTTTTGGCTTACTCCTGTTTGCTGAAAACATGGCTTGTGAGCAGGATCCCATAACCATAAAAACAGTCAGAGTGCTTGCCAAGGAAGATAAAGACTGAAGCAAAATTTTGTCCTAAGCCAAATCTGGGCCCAAGCTCACATCTCCCACGAGACTGGAAGTTATGTTAGGAGCCCCTTGGCAAAGCTGAGCTACTGGTTCAGACAAAAATGTAAGATTAATAGGTACAGAGGAAGTCACTAAATGGGAGTTGTCAGACCCCACTGAAGAGGGCATCTCAGCTGCAGCTGCAGACTTGTAGGCTAAGCAGCAGCTGTGGAACCAGCACTGGGAAAAGCCCCAACCCCTTTACACTTCTTCTGTATAGTGTCTGTGTGGTATTTCATCTCTATTTTGTTGTGTTTACATGTACTTTTTTCCAGCTAGAATTGCTGGTAACAGGTGAAAATCACTTTTTTTTTATATATGGGAAACACTATCAATACTGCTGGGTTTTGAAAATTAAGTGTCAAACCCAAAGTATGTACTGAGCTAAAATACTGACTTCTCCCGTACCTATTGCTTTTTATGCAAAGATGTGGAAACCAGTTGGTAGAACAATTTGCTGTTTCACAAAAACTTGGAACAGTCTGTTTCATACTTAATGAAAAACGACACCCATATACTGAAATGAAAATGAACACTGAAAGCTTTCCAGTGGACATGTAATCAAACAGCAGGTAGCAGAGAACAAGAAGTGTTGTCCTTGCAAAGGAAATTCAATTCAGATGAAACTAATGTTTCCTCTAGAATTCAAGCTATTTAAAGGTGTAAAAGTTTCTTTGCAGCTTTGAAACCTGGTACTTGCGATTATTGACATTCATGGCATTTTATTAAAATTATAGAATTTTTTTTCCGTATGGATAGTTAGCCTTTTATCTAAGAGCAAAATGTATATATTCTTCTGAGTTATGGTCCAGAAGAACTTATGCTTCAAACACGGGATCTATTGCAACTGGAACAGGAAATCCCACTCTAATATCTTCAGTCTCCTGCAGATTTTTGAGATATTAGAAACTTGACCCCAACATGGAACAGACCTTCCTAGGCTCTGCAGGGGGAATGAAGCTGGAAGGAGGTTCCCATGGGTGTTAAACTTCCTTCATTGTCCAGATGAACAAAGAGCAAGAGAAACTAGACATGCAATTATTTCCTAACTGCTGTTGATGTTGTTAGCTGTGCACATACTGGCAGAGGAATAACACCTATATCACAACCTATAAGCTTTGCTTTAAGTTTTAGTGACAGTACATTGGAGATAGTGCTTACGTGTTGTATATCTCAGCAAGAGCTAGGCATACCTGCAATAGGATATATTCAGCTAGTGAGTTTGAAGCCTGAAAGGAGGCTTTAAAATTATTTTTGCTACAGCGAACAAGGAGTTACAAAATATAAACTTACATGTGCAACACTGCTGTGCTCCCCACATCACACTCAGGAAATGAAGCTTGGATATTGCTAACAAGACATATCTGTCAAATAGAGGAGCTCCAACTAGATGAGCTTTACTTCTCCTTCTGGCTCTGAATGAGGTGGTGATGTGATGAGCATCCAGAGGGGTGACCTGGTTAGAAGGGAAAAATTACCGAACAGAAGGTACCTGCTGAAGTGCCAACAGAGAGAACTCCTGCCAGCTTGGGAGCTGAGAACCTGGGAACTAGACSCGTGAACCAGAAACATCCTTGACTACTGCAGATCACATCTTTGAAGTGCATCCAGGTATCTAGAAACTGATGACATCCTGAGATACCATCAATAAGGGAGGAAACAATGAACTGTCATTTTTATCATCCAAAAAGGTGAAAAATAATCTGGAAGAAAGGGAAAACATCCTAAGAAAGTAAGATTTCATAACTGCCATGGGCTGTTCCAACTGCAAAAAAAAGAAAAAATCTGAAAAAGTAAACATTTTTCTGAAGGAGCAGAAAACATCGTTGTCTATTGACCAGCTCAAGTAAAAAAAAATCAACAGCACCTATTGTCTGTTCAAAGTGGGGGTGTCCTACATCATCTTACGGCTCTATCATATAAAAATGAGTTAATTTTTATCCAAAATGGAGCTTCTCTCTTTGAGAACTTCCCATGCTGCACGTACTTTCCTAAACTCTCCACACAAACTTCCTGTGAGATCTTGGATCCTCACCAGGGACAGTTCTGGCTAACCCTAGACTTTGCGTCATGGATCGCCTTTGAAGTGAGACTCTCTGTTACTCTGTTGGACCCCTCTGAACCCAATTTCGGGATCATTTCAGTCTGTCCTCCCATTTCTGTTAGAGTTAGGCTGTCCCCTCTGGGGTCAGTTTGATTTCCTCAGTTTGGCCATTTCTGAGGTCTGTCTAATGTTCTTGAAATCAATATTATTATGAACTTAAGTAGGTATGCATGTGCATAACTTATCATAAATATATCTGTGGTTATATTATCAAAGTTTGCTTCACTCAAAATGACTCTTAGGGTATGACATAAACTTTATTTCACAGACAGTGAAATGGTACTTCACGGTATCACTATTTAAAAAAAGAATAGACAAATAATTACAAAATACTCAACTTTATACTACAATTAATATATTTAATGCAAGTTTAATAGGAGAACTAAAGACAAAATGGTGGTATTTTTCTACTACTTACTCAAGTCCCTTTTCTAATATTCAGTCAACACTAATGACTATGTCAATTCAGTGAATCTTAAAGCCAGCAGAGAGACTATTTTCTGTATCATGTAAGTCTTGGCTTGTGCCTCTTAAAAAAAAAAAAGCCATCGTGTAATATATAATGTTTAATTCTTTCTATCTGCAAGAATACAAACTCTAAGTTTTTACTAACTCCTAGCAGACCAGATGCAAAGAAGCATGAGATCAGTAGAGATTTCTGGTGGGGGATTTTTTTTTTTTTAATTCAGAATATTGACACCATTTCTTTCCCAAAAGGTGAGAATTTTAAGGTTATTTGCATATCTAAACTACCAAATTAAACAGGGTTTAGACAGCTAAGTATTTTCTGCAAATCTGATTATTCCCTTCAATTTTAATGTTATTTTCTTCTTCTGTTTCTCTTTCATACAAACACTAGTTAATTATTATTTTAGAGAGAGAGGAAGTAAAGATCAAGCAAATTATGGCTAAACAATATGAAGCAAGTTATTCTGGTCATTTAATAGCAATTCTAATGTAATGGAATGTTTTCTTTCTCATTCAGAGCAGATTACACAACATCATGTGTAATGAATAGTTATAAATTCCCTTTGAATCTAAGAAAAGTTGGAGACTGTCATCGCTTTCCAGTTTGTAATAAAATATTAATTTTGGTTCATTTACAGTTGTTTAGGGGAAGAAAAATTACTACAGTCTTACGGCCACATTCCTCACTTCCCCCACACTTGGCATAAACGTTGCTGACATTTTAGCAATAATGAGTGTTTGGCAACACATTTTCAGAAGGATCAAATAATATCTGATATCCAGAGTTGTTCTCATGACAAATGTCTAACTGAAAGCTTTGTCCTGGCTGACAGAATATGCATTTATTGTCTGGTTCAATCTAGGCTAAACTAGTTAAATCTAAATATTTAAAATGAGAATTTTTGGAGGTCAGTCAGGATTTTAAATGACGAATGTTTCTCTGCAATGCTGTGTTTTGCAAGAAATCTCTCTCCAGGTCTTCATACTGTTTCTGCTGCTAGAAGGAAATATTTCTTTTGGAAACAGAGGGTAATTTCATGAGTCTTCATGTCACTTTTGGCTCCTCAGCTGAATGAACAGATAGATATCTCTGTACAACCTACTATGTCATCAATGATACAGATTACATTGTTGTAAATATTCATAGAGTATCTACCCTGTAGGTTAAGAGTGAAACATAACTGTTCCTCAAATAGTGTCCTAGTAGCATTTATGCTGGGGAAAAAAATGCCATAATGAGGGTTTTCCTACAGCTTTGACTTATAAAAATAATTTAAAACCCCCACAAACCTCTGCTTTCTGAATTGGAATGGATGTTGCAAATTTTAAAATTTCTGAAGATGAGAGTATAGGAAAACCTCATAGGAATGTGTCTGAAGACATCTGGTATCCCAGGAGCCGTGTTGCAGGAATTAAATTTTTTGTTAGGGACATTGAAAACCCTGAGATATCCTTTTCTGGCCTTTTAGTACTATGCATGAAATCCAGTAGTCCCAGCAGATCCCAGTAACTAACCAGAGGACCTGGAAGGAATTCAGGCAGAGAACAGATGCAGATGAGGTATTTAGATATTTACATAGAGACTAATCACCATTCTCCTTGTCCCAGTGAATATTTAAACATTTTCTGTGAAGTAGAAGATGACCAGCAAGCAAAGCAGGACTTATCCCAGAATACTTCCACTTTATTGAATCATACAGTCCTTGTATACCTTCAGCTGCATACAGTATTCTAGATCTCAATACTAATAGCCTAATTCTAGATAGAATTTATCAGATTGATCCCTATCCAGAAAAGAAAAGGCAGAGGGTACGTCCCCTGCTCTGTGAGTTTAGGCCCTTTTCACAAAGCGCTGCTTGGCTGAATTTATTCAGAAAACTTCATTCAAATTTATGGATATTTTTGAGGTGCCTAAGTCCACATTTTTTAGTGAATAAAATGTAATGTAAATAATTTCCAGCTCAGTATTTAGCCTGTCACCACAAATACCTAACTCTTCAATATTTCCCTAAATTGACAAAAGGAGTATCCAGCAGGGAAGAGAAAAACAAAGAGGGGGATTGGTGGGAAATCAGAAAGAAGATCAAAGTTGGTTTTATATCTTGTTTTTTGAACAAAAGCTGTCCCATGAATAGGAAATTGAAACCAAGTGATTCAATAGCACTCATTTCGGAGTTTGTTGTGTACACTTATCTAAAAGCTTCAGCATTGTGGAGCCATTCTGGGCAACACCACTTCCACTGTTTTCCAGGATTTCATTATAATTGTAGGCATTTGTATAGTGGATTCGAGGATACTACACTAGGAGATCAAGGAGAAAGATAAATTTAAAGAAATACACTTTTGAGGCATTTGTAATACACAAAGTGATTAGGTATCTTAGTGTTTGTCAAAGTCTGGATAGCATTTTCTCATAACCTGTTGGAAGCTCTGTTTTGTTGTTTTGCTGGAGTCACAGACTTACCACATTACTCAGTATTGCTGTTTATATCAAAGACTCTTTTTGGATCCCAAACTCAGACTAGGTGGCATCCAGGGGTTAAAAGGAGCAGGAGTATATATCTTGCCTTACAACAAAAAAATTTATAGAAGCTGGTGCAGGTATTGAAGAGTATGATGTGGTCTGAATAGAGCTCTTTGCGATGAGGAGCCAGCGTTGCCATATTGTTTAACCAAGTCTAGTGTCTGGGAAGACATTTAGAAAATCTCAAGTTCGGTTTCTCTTGATTAGGAGTCTTTAATAAACATCAAATTTCAAACATCAGGGAAAAATGGTTTTCATATATACACTTTGCTCTTGCATCTCTATATCAGT
The DNA here is from genome assembly GCA_018881555.1 of Amblyornis subalaris. Taxonomy (NCBI): domain Eukaryota; kingdom Metazoa; phylum Chordata; class Aves; order Passeriformes; family Ptilonorhynchidae; genus Amblyornis; species Amblyornis subalaris. Next base: position 4,311,711 of record JACAXG010000040.1, on the reverse strand, counting down.
TTCCCAGATTTTTCTGTTCAAAAAATGAATCAGTAACAACAAAAGTAATTTACAGATTGTGTGATTTAAACTGGGCTTTATTTCTGGAAAGAAATAAAGAATACCACCTAGGTAGAGCATTGGTTTTTATTAGTCAAGAAGAAAAAAAATGAATAGGCAACAAACACAGAGCATATAATCTGAGTACCAGAAGCCAGTGCTGTGAGAGCTATTGGAAGGTGGCTGAGCATCATATGCTGGTGAGTCAGGGTGAAGATCTAAATCAGTTTCAAACTAATGTAAAACATGCTTCAAAGGTTAATTTACCACAGGCACATTACAAGCACATCTGTGCTAACAGTGAGTCAGAAGCATGGACAGAATTACAGCAGCAGCCAAAGGAGCAGAACTGTTCTCCAGTGCAAAGGGGAGATGGGGGGAAAAGAGGAAAAGAAGAGGAGGAGAAACAGGAGATAGAAATTATTAGCAGCTCAACAGCTGCAGCAGCTCTCAACTTGAACTCCATTATACAAAGAATGACACAACTGCTCACATCTTGAAGAAGGGTACAATGTCATTTCACTTTCATCCATGCCGTTTAGTCTGTCTGCAGACATTTTTGCATTCAAATCACTTCATTTATCCTGATACAAGTAGAGCTTGTTTAGGAGTTTATTTATGCTACAGCATTACCTTGAAACAAAAAGTTTTTAAGACATGCTGTCTTAGGTAAATCTCCCTTTAAGAGTGGATTACAGACAATTCCTGGTTGTAATGAATCGCATACTTGTGCAAAGGAGAGTTGTTTCTAGGAGTATCCGCTAGACTTTGTAAATGTTTGTCCCTCATGTGTTGCAAGGAACAGAAAACACTTTGCCATGTTGCTCTACCAAAATTAAAAATTGTGATATATTGTGGTTTATCCTGAATAAGATCATCCCTGTTTGTTAGTAACTAGAAGAGAGAAAAATCAGCAGCTGAAGGACAGTTTGGCCATGGTAAGAGACAAAACTAATTTTAACAGCARGCAGAATACAGAAAGTAAGTTTTAGAGAGGAGAGACTGGGTTGTCTAATTGTTTGGATGTGAGTTTGATCTATCTGATCTTTACTACAGTGAATGGCGATCTAGCGCTCAATTCAGTTGCCCTTAAGTTTTAACTTCATAAAGAAATATCAAGGGTTTTTCCCCAAGCAGAATTGGGCTGCCTGGATGTTCCCAGTGAGTTACTGTACCTTACAATGGGCTTCTCAGAGTAGTGAAGACTTTATTAAGGACAGAAAAATCTCAGAATTTCCTGAATACCTTCTGAGCCAGATGAATAGGTGTGAGTAGGAGTAATATGTAACTGAATTGCAGACTTGTGCTCTGATTTGTCTTTCAATACAATATTTCCTTAAGTGAATAAATTGTTCGTTTCTGTCAAAACAGAAATAAACACTTACGGACATTGGCCAACATGAAAGTTATATTTCTTTATTGTGCTATTACTTTCCAAGGAAGACACTTCCACATAATGCTAAGATGTTAAGAAATAGCTGGAAGGGAGACCAGAGGACAGTCACTTCCCGTAGCATATATCTCAGCCAAACCAGAGCAATTCTTGTTGCTTATTAACTCAGTGTAAGCTATATTTAGTTTAAAGCAAACATTAAAAAGGCAGAGGAGAGAGTTATGCCAGCCCTGAGATACTATCAAGACCTAATAATGAACTAATTTGCTATTAAAAACAAATGTGGTTACAGACTTTGCCTGCGTTAATAAACGTAACTCCTTTTTTATGTACAAAGTGAGAAACATGAAGCCTTAATATAGTGTATGGGTTCAGTTAGAAACAGTGATTTATGTCTCAGAGACACAATTCTCATACAACAAGTTTGTATTTTGCTTATATATTTTGACAGATGTTTGTAATTTCTAAGCTATATGCCTTGGATACCTGTCCATATCATTGTATTTTTCATGGTTCATTGCTGAGAGCCTAAAACAACAATCTGCATCTTTCCGTCCAATAGTGTGGAACTGGCAGTATGCTTGTCTATCATTCCCTGATGGAGAAAAATGGAGAGAACTCAACAGAGTAAGTTCTGTGTCATTCTGTGTCAAGATSATGTCTATACTTTTCTATGAGCATACAGCCCTAGAGAGAGGTGCTCAAAAACAGCACTGATGTAAACATTTGAGTCCTGAAAATCCCAGCTCAACTTCCCACAAACCCTTAAAGCACATGCAGTCTGCAGGGACTGCTAGTCTTGGCTTTATGTTGTCCATCCCTCAGAGTTGTGTTCCCTTGGCTACTCAGCAGTTCTTCAGGCTTTGTAGCCCTGGGCTGGGGTGACATCTCTCTCCCGCTCTCAGGTACAGATACCAGACAACAGGACTGCACTCCAAAGGGCACTCTGGCATCCATAGCCACACTGTTCCTACATGGACAGAACACAAAGTGTGGCAATCGATGAATATCTTTAAAGAATATGTGGGAAGGAGGGCAACCTGCTTCCATGCTGCCAGGCTCTAGTGCAGCCCATGGCCCTGCCATCCTTCCCAGGTCGTTGGACACAGGCTCCTCTGCCCCAGTCAGCACTGCTGCAGCCTGGCTGGGGAACCTGGGGTTGCACCACTGGGAAAGACCTGGGACAGAAAGAGAGGGGAGTTTCCCCGGGGCAACTTCACAGCTCCCATTTTCTTGGGAATTGCACCTGTGACCAGATCCTCAGCCTTGGTCCTTGCCTGAGCTATACCACAGTCTGTGCCCAGCCTTGTACCTGCTGTTCATCACCTACTGCCCCCACTGGGCTTCACACCTGACTGACTCATCACTGTAGTCTTCCCAGGTGTTTGCAGGGCTCTGGGCTGGGCATGGTCACAATCCCTCTCCCATCCCTGCCSCCTTGCTGGGTGCTCCTGGATGGACCCTTGGAGAGCACCCTGTCAACATTTTGGCCACCTTGAGCTCCCAAATCCCTCTCATGGGAGCCATCCATTGCAGCATCCTGACATGTTCAGAGGTGAATAGTCAGATCACAGAGAGATACCAGGGTTAATTTCTCTCTTCTGCCCTTGGAACACCTCCTTCCACTCTTGCAAATTCAGAAAGAAATGTGAGCTTGATAAGGTTCTATAGAGAGTCCAAGAACAAATAAATCTTTAAATAAATTAATTGGGAACTCGCCGGGGAGGAGAAAATTGAGTTTATTCCCCTGCTCTGAAGATCACTTGAGCACTTGGTGTTAAGCAGTCCATGGACAAGGAGATAGACTTTCCTTAGGTTCCTCCAAAGAAGGAACTCCTGCCCAATATGTGGTTTCCCAGGCCCCTCCTGAGGACTCTCTATAGTGTGGCAGTGGGGACATTGTGAAAGTCTGTATCTCCTCAGTTCAAGGAAAACCTTATATTTGTTCTGTTACACTGAAGAAACTTCTAGACTGAGTTGATTATGGTAAAGAAAGAGAGGAAAAGACCCATGAGCCCCAGAGAAGACCAGGGCTAAAGGAATCCTCCTTGCCCAAGGATTTCCTCCTCACCAGAGGCAGGTGTGTGTGCTGCTTTTGGGTGAATTTCCCTACAGCATTCGAATTGATTTGAAACACACTGTGAGACGAAGCTCTTTCTACATGTACTTCTCCTGTACACAGAGCCTGTGTATCTGGTAACATGATTTTCTCTTCCTATTTAGGATCTATGTATTGCAATGCTTACTGCTGCAGTTAGTATCTAAGCCCCATTTTGGCTTCATACCTTATTTCTGTGTTAATAACATAGCATTTGAATGAGGACGTGGCCACAAATCCTAAATATTGTATCTTTATCCTCTCATTGTTGGAAACTGGAATAATTCATGCCTCAAATATTGATATAAAAGTTTTACTCATTGTAGCAGAACTGTATGAAAAACCCACCCCTACCTAAGGATGCCTGACTGGAATTTCGGACTGAGAGTTAAAGTGCTGAGATTAGATAAAGGGAAACCCATGATTCTAGTCATCTCAGGCCTGTGGAGAAGTAAACAAGTCTGGAAGAAAAGAATGAGAAACAACCCAGCAGCTGTGCTGAGAATCTTCCCTGGCTGGGAGTGGGGGAGGCCATAGCCCACAGACCCATTTGCTGGAGGCAGGTTTGCACAGATTTCTCCCAGCCGAGGTGAGGGGAGCAGGTTTCAGTGTGTTGTAACCTCTGCTCAGGGGCAGGGAACCCATCCTCCCTTACACAAACTGGCTATGGAAGCCCCAACCCTGGGAAGGCCACAACCATGGGACAATCATGTGAGAGGCAGCTGAGGGGGTGTCATAATCCATCATAGGCCCCCTGAAGTGCCCCCCAGACGCATTCCTGAGGCCTTGCACCACAGGACTGCACGTGATGCAAAGTGATGCAACAGATCCAAAGTCTGCTGCAAAAGACAATGGCAAACTTGCCCCTCCTTGGGGGGGTGCCTGAATTTTCCTACCTAGCCTGAATGTATATTAATCCATGGAATTCTACATTTCTTGGGGGACCTTCACCACCACGAAGATGGGGAGGATCAACGGAACATCTATTGGGATCCATGGAGCGGTGATATTTTCTTTAATCTGTCTCTTTCTGTCCCCCCACCTCTTTTTTCTATTTCTTTCTCTTTTTCTTTCTCTCTCATATCTTCTATCAAATAAAATCCATGCTATTGACACTGGCATATGGCCTCGTTTGCACCTTAATTCAGGCAGAGAAATTTCTAAGTAATTTTAATAATTGGACTGTAACACTTACTCACATGGATGCAGATTCTAAGAAGAGCATTTAGAGCTCTTACTTCGATAATGAATAAAGTGAGGCTGTTGCTATTTCCCTTCTGAGGGAGGTGCCCAAGGCCTGGGCTGGAGCTGCCCTGATGCCCCAGGCTGCTGTTCCTGGCTGGGAGTGGGATGAGCTCTGAGTGCCAGGCCCTGACCTGCTGTCCTGGGGGATCCCACAGCCCTCAAGGAGCTCTCAGCCCTCATAGGGCCCTGGTAGGCATATGCCTAATGTAATGTCAAACATCTTTCTTCCCCCAAAATATATATATAGATATATATAAAAAAATTATACTAGAGTCAAGGTTATAATTAATTCTGTTCAAACCTGAGACAGACAGACCCCTTTGTCTCCTATACAGACACCATACCCTGTATGTAGAGACAGCTGCGAAATTTCTTGGTTGTCTGAACTTTCCCCGCACTGGATTGCTGCTCTCTTTTTAGAACTGCAGATGGTTAATGGAGTGGATTGCACTTTATAGCTCAAAATTAAGGAGAACCAAAATAAATGTGTGCATTAGGCCATTACATCCCTCTCTTTTCAGTTCCCAGGCTGTGATGGCCTCTGTATGAGGAAATTAATCAAATGCTCACTACTGCAGAGAATGCCAATGCAAAGTGTAAGCGGGGAAATGACCTGTGAGATTACCCAGTCTGCCTCCCTACCACTGAAACATCATTACTGTGAACCTGTTTTATTCATACTGTCTCCAGACTCAGACAATATCCTATATCCTGATTTCCTAGTATTTTAAACAATGGGAGTTTTGCCCCTCTGGGGAATAATTGAGCTGAAGTGGCCTTCATTATAAGTTTTTAACTATTAAACTAAGTTTTATTTTGCCTGCACTACTATTAAATTGAAAAAGGCCATTTTGTATGAGAAATAATACCTTAAATGAACAATAAAGGTGCTTGGGTTTTATTGCTGCAAATTTGGGCAAAGCTCTGTGTCAAGGGTTAACGTGGAGGAAAACCCCAGATCCCCACGCTATATTCTGCAGAGGAGAAGAGACAGTAAAAACAGGCTGCAAACTTGAAAAAATGATTAAATAATTTATTTACTAACTCTATAAGAATAGAAAGAATAAAAAATAATGAAAATATTAAGGCATAATATACAAATATAATTCTCCTCCCAATACATTCCAATCTTTCTCACTGATCACGTAAAGGACATAAACATGAGATTCTGATCTTCTGATTAAGAGTTCTTATTGCCACCTCATGGGATAAAGAGAGTTTTTTCTGTAGTGTAGTGGGATCCATCCCACGGAAGACAGCTCCCGAAGAAGTATCTTCAGCGTGGTTCCAAACCTTCCGGAAACACCACAGCTCACCCTGCTTTTTGCAGTGGTGTATCCTCTCTCCCACAATACACTCCGCAGTTTGTGGGTCACAAGAAAAGTCTAATGGGGTTAAGCATTCTAAGAGTAAGTCACTCCAGCCTAAAGGCACTCTGGTACAGGCTCCTGCTTTACTCATAATCTCCAAAGGCTGCAAATTTCATCTGCACACAACATAAAAATGTTCTTGTTTTAGGCTGTTGAATTTCAAACTCCCCATAGCTCATATGTGATTTAAAGAGATATTTAGTTTGGTATTATTCCAGATCACACAGCACAGCTCACAGAAAAAAAAAGGTGAATGCTTTTAATGATGGCTTCTCTGGCACTTCCTGCCACTCCTTGTCTTCTCTTCCGTTAGGCTGCTGGTTGCCATATTTAGTCTTTCACGTGACTGCTTTCCTTTCTCTCCAGCTTAGAGAAGAGGTTAATATTTGCAGAAAATGCCTACAGAAGTATTTATAACAGTTTACATGCTCCCATAAGATAATGCAGCTGTATGAGGCTTGCTTCCCGGGCTCGGGCCCAGGGCTCCTTTCCCACCCCGAACTGCTCTGCACTGGCAGCCATCCAAATTTTTAATAAGTCTTTTGGCTGCTACTTAAATCTCTGCCTTATCCTTATCTACTACAGCAAGGTCACTCTTCGATCTCACCCATACACCGCCGAAAAAGGGTGCTTTTTTCTCTGTGCAGTGTGCTTGGCTTGGCTTCGCTCAGCTCGGCTTCTCTCGGCTTGGCCTTGGTCCAGATGGTGATAGACCAGCTCCTCTCAGGCCCGAAATGGCACAGGACCGGTGGGGGTTGAGGCCGGCTGCCCACGCCGGCCCCCCGGGCCATGGGCCTCTGGCCAGGGGGTTGGGGGAGAGGCCACTGCCTGCTCAGCAGCAGGGAGCAAGGGAGCAAGAGAGGAAGTGAGGAAGTGACCCTTACTTCCTGGGTGGTTTTTACAACATTCCTTTCACAGAGACGTCACAAGAACACTAAGTGGTCTATATAACTGTCCTCCTGTTCCAACCAATCAGAGCTGTCTCACACCAGGTCAAACCATGACACTCTGAAGAGAAAAAAACTGAAGAGTTCAGCATGGATAAGAGCTTAGGTTGCATTTTATAATCAATCTGGTTTGTCCAAAATTCAATATGTGACCACAGTGTACAATTTTTCAGATGCGTTTTTTGAAAACTTTTAATTCAATGTTCAGAAACTGCAACATGTTTTGGTGCTCTAAGAAGTACAATCTATAAGTTTGCAGAGGTATCTGTGAGATAAAGCTGAGTCTGGATAATCTTTATTTTTGAAGTCCATTAGAAGAAAAGAAAATCRAATTTGAATGTTTACATGGAGTTTTCTAGCATGTCTATTAGAAAAAAATGGTTTTTGCTTGTAAGCTGAGCAAATGTAATATGGTATCACTGAAATACAATAAAAAACCACAATGCATTTTATAGTCACTTTTTAGAGCAGAACCACATGTTAAGTATTTACGTGAGAGTCTGCAACAGTTCCTGGGCTGAAAGTGTTTATTAGGTACAACTGGCTTGATTCTGCTTTCCTTGCATCTTGTGTAGTCATTTACACCTGTGCAATGATGCATTCCCCTTCACATTATGTGCTTTTTTATGAGGTTTTGTCGGCACAGAGGGGTCATAAAGTCAGTCAATATAATCATTGAGGAATACTTTCGGTCTCTGCATGGTGTGCAATCAACTTAAAGGTCTTTTATCACTCCTCTTCATAAGCCTGTAAATACAAACCATAAATCTGTAATTACAGAAAAGAGTGGTTGACTACAATATTGAAATATGTGAGGCGAGTGAAGACTAGAMCCACTGAATATAACAACAGGTCTAGCACAGATCATCTGACTGCATTTTTCTGCTGCTTCAGTATTCTGAAAGATGTCAAGATTTTGTCTGGTTTGGGAAAGATAAGGTGGTAATAGAAGCTGCAGACAGTCTCTACTCCTAAAGATTACCTGAGCCAGGTCATTCCCAAATGGAAGAACTGAATACATAACCTCCACATTAATCCAGTAAGGTCTTATCCCTTTAAAGCCTCTGGCTCAGTTTTCCTTCGAACTCGTTCTGAGGGTTTTATATTTTTTGCCTCTCTTTCCATCTTTAAAAATTTTCTGGTTTTTTTTAATGGTATTTTAGGGTATTTTGCAATCCTAAAGGTATAAAACAGAATAATTTTTAATACTTTACCTTCAAAACTTTTTTTGTCATTAAAATTTCCTGAGAAAAAATTTTGTTTTAATTTTGGTATTTATATAGAAGAGGCCATCAAAGGTACCTGGTACTCAATGTCAGTGACAACAGAGACAAAAAGGGTGAACTTGGCTGCAAGGAACAGATGATGGGTCTGGCTTTCACGATTGCACTTTGCTTCTGAACTGCCTAATGCTTCACTAATGACTGTTTTACATTCAAGAATTTCTGGAATAGCTGGACTGAACATCTCATTTGACTTTGCTAAATGAAACTTTAACATTAAAACACACCAAGGGAGTATATTTGGACTCAAGTGACTGAGACAGCCATTTTTAGGCCCCTATTCCTTCTATAAGCCAGCTGTTGCTGGAAAAGTCTTCACACAGCTGTTTCTGAATTTTTTTCCTTTTGCATATGGACCAGAAGACTCATACTTAACAGTGGAAAGAAAAGGGAACAAACCCAAGATTTTTGCAACATTAAGTTCTGCAAGCAGGAGTTACTAATTTGAACTAGATGGTAAAACGTTTTCTTTTTGTGTTGAAAGCTTTGAGGAGTTGAAAATATCCTCATTGTCGACATTTCAATGAGCCCAAGGATCTGTGAGTTTGCCTGCAAACCCTTTGAAGTCCTTCTCAGAATAACAAATAGCTCAGGGAAGAGACAAGCATCTGAGATGCAGGAGGTTCCCTTTGGCATTCTTGAATTCAAAGCAGAGACAGAAGCATCAGTTTAATGTGAGTCACAGGGTATCTTGACCACCCTATTTTAGTCATTTGGGTTAGTTACCTCCTCACCTTTCTGTTGAGGCCAGAAGGTGAGGAGGCCTACTTCTGTAAGTAGGAAGATTGAGCATTATAAGAAATATTGAGAAGCATTTTAAGAAAGAGAAAGAATGTCGCAATTATGTCAAAGAAAAAAAGCGTATGGGAGGTCCATACTGATTTAATTTCAGCCTTATAACCAAAGCAAATGGAAAAGGAATACTGATATGACAAATGAGTGAAAGCTGTTGGTACGATGTCAAATTTCTAAGAAATTTAAACAAAAGTTACCCTGTGGTCACAGAAGAATGTCGAACAGCAATACATCATAGAACTCCATCATGATAGCTCTCAGCCCTCTCTGTGCAGCTTTCCCATCAATGCTGTAAAAGAGTGAGACAAGTCAGGCTCCTGTTTAAGGGCTTATAGCCAAGGAAATGGAACATCAGCTTTAGAAGAAAATGAAGGAGTAAATCCTCCCTCACCAGTGCTGATATCCAATTTGCAATCTGCTCTAGAGACTCACATGATGGTCAACGCTGGCTCTGGCAAGATTTTGGCAAATCTGCCCTCAATATAGTAACTCAAGAGTGGCCAATCTCCACTTCTCTCACAAGATCCACTCTGTTGACAAGCAGTAGATCAAGGAGGGCATCTTTCTCAGTCTGCTTCCTTAGATCTGTTCCATAAAGTTGTCATCCAGGTTTTTTAGGAATCTTCTGGCCTGGGTTGTGTTGGTACACGTTTGCAAAGACTAAATTCTCTCAGCTGCTTTATTTTTAACCTCATTTTGACAGGTTTCTTATGTCAATAACCATCTAAAATTTTAAACACAAGTTCGTTACATTTTTTTGGCCTTTTGGAGTCTGTGAGATTTTTGAATCAATGTAATTGCAACCTCTTCAGCTGTAGAATTGCTCTTGAAGCTGCTCCCGGGTGCTTCAGAAAACCAGTCAAACATTTGCATCTTTTGAAATGGGATACTGGCCAATTCGAGTTTAAAAGTCACTGATGATATCGAGGAGTTTGTTCTTTGTATTGCAGCCACATGTGGTATTTTCCCAGTTCACACGGGTTTCCATAGTGCTTTCTGGTTTCAGTGCTTTCCGTAGCTCTCTATTGAAGCCATTGTTGTCATTTGTACGTGTAGCTGATAAATAGAAACTTAAATTGTACTTTTCCTATCGTGTTAACTACTGAGGTGATTGGGTTTTTTGCATTTGGTTTGATTCTAGGTACAGCGCTATAGGCTGAGGACAGAGTGGCTGGACAGTGGCCAGGCAGAAAAGGATCAGGGGGTTCTGGTTGACAGCCAGCCAAACATGAGTCAGCAGTGTGCCCAGGTGGCCAAGAAGGCCAATGGCATCCTGGCCCCTATCAGGAATAGTGTGGCCAGCAGGACCGGGGAGAAGCAATTCCCTGTACTTGGCATTGGTGAGACCACACCTTGAGTACTGTGTACAGTTCTGGGCCCCTCATTTTAAGAAGGACGTTGAGATGCTTGAACGCGTCCAGAGAAGGGCAACAAGGCTGGTGAAGGGCCTGGAACACAAGCCCTATGGGGAACAGCTGAGGGAACTGGGGCTGTTTAGCCTGGAAAAAATGAGGCTTAGGGGAGACCTTATCACTCTCTACAACTACCTGAAAGGAGGTTGTAGTCAGGTGGGGGTCGGTCTCTTCTCCCAGGCAACCACTGACAGAACGAGAGGACACAGCCTTGAGCTGCACCAGGGGAAGTTTAGGTTAGACATCAGGAAAAAATTCTTCACTGAAARAATGATTGGGCACTGGAATTGTCTGCCCAGGGAGGTGGTGGAGTGTTTAAAAAAAGACTGGATGTGGCACTCAGTGCCGTGGTTTAGTTGATGAGGAGGTGGTAGGTCATAGGTTGGACTTGATTATCTCAATGATCTTTTCCAGCCTAGTTCATTCTGTGATTCTGTGATACTTTGTAACAGATAAGTAATCTAACATCAGCATGGCCCATGTTTTCTTTCTTTTTTATTTTACCTAGGTGAAACAGCATGGTTTACCAATCGTGAAATTTCCCAACCATGTGATTTCTGCATCTGCCATTTTACTTCTCCTTCTCACTTTAAAGCACACTGATGACCCCCTTGGTTTTAAGTGCCCGTAGAGTGGTTCAGATACAGTCTGTTCTTTCTGTGTAGACAGAAGTTTAATCCAGAAATTTTCTTAATGCCTTAAGTGCTTACTTAATGTAGGTGAAGTGGATCAACTAATGGACAGACAAATTCAAAGAATAAACAATAATAAGGAAAAAAGGGCTATGCATTGATACATCCAGATACTGATCATACAAGCTCATTTTCATACAGAAAATGAGTCAAATCAAAAAATTTAAATCCAGGCTCTGATAGATAATTCAGATAGTCAAGTCTGCCTGGTTTTGATGTCTTTTCAGAGGAAGAAAGCCTCAGTATTTTTAAAACATGTTTCCAGGCTGGCTTGCCCAATACTGTGCTTTCTTAACACCAAAGAAGATGGAACAAGGTATAAAATACTATAAAATAGCCTAGTTCTGTTTGAATTTCAATTTTCTTATAGTTCCTCTCAGTAATTTTGGGAGAGTTAGTATCATGCTGTAGCACAATACTCTCTGTGAAATATTCCTGTTCCAATTAGAAAACAAAACTTTGCCTGACTGATCACAGCCACCTGCCTGCATACTCATAGCACTGGTACACACTGGGTTCCATAGTTTCTAAATGTCTTCGTGTGTCTTTCCTACAAAATTTTATGCAAAATTTTTGAATTTTTCTTAATAATGAAAATCAAAATAATATCTTGTGAATAATGTGGATGAGTAACTATAAGAAAAGGACATTTATATTTTATGTTAGTAAACAATTTGTCAAGTTATTTTGAATAATCATTGAAAATCACCTCAGGTAAAAGGTGATACATTAGTATAAATATTGTTATCCTATAAGATTTATCCACTTGAAGCTGGACCACATTTACAGAAACAATCATTGCTTCACAGAGAACTAGCCAGAAACCTAGTCATTCAGCAAAGGGTGACCACAGCAAAATGGAACTGTTTCATGATGCATGAAACATTGAAATATCAAAAAAAAAAAAAGGAAGCCTGTATTTTAGATTACTTTTCTACTGTTTTCTGATGAAGCTGACTTATATCATTCAGCTCTCCAAAGCGACACTATGCCTTGAATATTTTCTGCTGGCTTGCACTGTGGAAAATAAACACTAGAAATTAAAAGAGACTTTGAAGCTACTAATAGCATTTCATTTTGCAGTTGCAGAACACATGGCTTTTGTTCATGTTGTACACGCTCAATGACTGCTGACAGGTTATTCAATTCTTGATATTCTATTGCAATTTGATGATGGGATAGGTCTTGCAGTCTTTGAAGCGTACATGCATTGAAGGCATGTTATCAGCCACATTGTTAACACACTCAGAATAGATGGAAATCCCCTATTTTTACAGAAATGAGACAGGACATTGTAAACATCCGGGCTAGCATGAAAAGTCAAGACGCTGAAAAGGAAACAAAATCTCACTAAATCTGCATGGATTGCAAGTTCTCTCAGTGGAATTATTTTCACTATTCAAACAAAGATCCCTCTAAATACTTTCTGAAACTAATGAAATTTACTTGACAAAGGGAAAAAATGTTTGATTTTGCCATTGAGAATTCAGACATAAAGAAAAATATTTGCCACATTTCAAATAAATTAATATAAACTGACCATGAACTGTCATCTTAGACACAAAAGATTTCATTCTTCTGTATGTGCAGTCTCATAGTAACAGACTTGCTTACAAAATGTATTCAAAACTTAGTACAATAGAGATTTGAATAGAAGGAATGTGAATGGTTTAAAATATGTACCTAGAGTCTACTGAGAGACATCATGTGTAGCAACATTTTCAATTTTTGTCTCTAGACATGATAGGGACCAGTTTGTAGCATGGCAGGAGAAAACACTTATATATATAGAATGTTTCTTCTCCTTGTGCATGTTGGCATGCATGCATCGTATTCTGACTGTCCCTACTCCTCCCATAAAATTGAGCTTTGAAGGAAAAGTTCAAGATGTCTAGGGAAGGCAAAGAAAAAGGTCTTTATATGCTTTTTAATTGCTGAGASAGTCCTCCAGATACGCAGTACTTTTAAAATTTCTCCACACACTGACAGTCTTGTGAGTTGAGGAACAAAACTTCACTTGAATCTGATATGTCTTACAAAGAAAGAAAGTTCTTCTAAAGGAAACATGAAAAAAAGTGAGAAAATGCTATTTTGCATACAGAAAATACTTTATGGAACATCTGTTATTACTAGATTCATTTTTTTTGCTTCTGTGCTATGGTAACAAACTTGTGATGAGCTTGCTGTTTTGCTGGAAATAAGAACTCCAAGCAGATTTTTATTGCTGTGTTATCAATGCAGATCATAGTAATGAGTGGCTAGAGATTTCTAATGATACTGTTTTCTACACTGTTAACCAGAGGTTAGAAACAGTAGTGGACTGTGGAATTCATCTACCAGGGCTTTGACTTCAATGTGTCCAAAAAGTAGATCATCAACACTGCTGAAAATTGAGCTAGTGATTCAAGACAATTATCTGAGTATCTTGGTGGAACCTTTCTCAGAAATGGGCTCAATAAATAGTGACTGGGATTTTGAGGTTGTTCACCAATCATGTAATTTATGTCACACTGTAAGGAATAATCTTTTTCCCTCCCTTATTCATATTTGTGTCTGTAATTCACTGAAGTTGTAGCCATTGTGCATGAGTCAGAAATTCAAGAATGGTCTTCACATGTGTGAGTAAATCAGCACAAAATAAAAAGAAAAAGAAAACTTAAACATTTCTGAAAGAGTAGCTACAAACCAAATACTGAAAGTGAAGATGGAGAAAATGCAGAAAATGCTTTTATTTTTTTAATATAAATCAGGTAGAGGAATAAAATCACACTTCAATGAAATCTGATCATGAAGACAAGAGCTGTGATAGGGGGCAATTTATCACAAAAAGACATACTAGGAAAGTCATACACCTTTCCACAAATAGATAATAAGCACAATTAATTTATGTGATGTCTCTGCTGGTAAAAGTACATGCATCAGTTTAATGATGAAGTGGCAAGTTGGTGCAATCTCATTTTGGAATGCCATAAAAAAATTCAAAGAAGTTGCTTTGCTCTGGAATTTCAAATTTGAAAAAAAAGCAAACCACGATAACAGCAAAAATAACCTGCTATTATAAAACTGTCCTCATTAGACGTCATGATTGCCGTTTTGGAAAGTAATGGTAAACAAGTATAAAGTAGTACAAGCTGTGATTTTAATGAAGTTATTCTGTCCAAGCCTTGCAGTGGACACAACCTAACTGCCAGATGAGTTCCACAAAGGTGAATTGCAACTGGCACAGACAAAATGGAGTCATCTCATGATGCTTTTAGCACTGCGTTTGCGCTGGTGCATAGTTTAGTGCTAATTTCACCCAAACCCCGGGTTGACCACTGGAGCAGAAGCTCATGAAGTCTCCTGGAGTGCCAACTGGAGGCTTCATGACCAGCTACTCAAACCAGCTACTTGAAAGATTCCTTATGTGACAATAAAACTGTTTATGTGCTTAAGTCTGACCCACAGAAAAAATGCTCAAATAATCTATTAGTTTATCTTGCTTTCTCTGAGATCTGACTAATGCCCAGCAGAATAGTCATCAACCATAAAATTCTGCTAGCAAAATTTTTAAATCTTTAAAAAATTTGTGAAACACATTAGTGATTGTCAGCCTTTGTGTGCTCATAAAGATTCATATAACCATACCAAGGCTGATCTCAAAGATATGTCTACAACTGCAGAAATTAGAGCAATGTTTCAGCTGTGTTTTTATGATATTCATGTACTGCCCCAAATTTTTTCTTTTTTAAAACCTGATTTCACTATCATGGAAACACACCCATCTTTGCAGAAATTCTGTTTTAATATTTTGGAATTATGTGGATTATGCATACATATTATATGAAGAATGCTGCAAGTATATAATCAGATGAGTGAAGTTTGCTAGAAACATTTCAAATTTTCATCTCCCTAAGCCAGATGTTCACTATTTAAACATTTGGAGAACAATTAATGTCTTTATGTTCCAATGTTTTGGGTTATTTCTGTCCAAAGTTGATATTTGCATGTGTTTCAGAAAGAAGCCACCTTTTATATGATTTACCTAAATTTCTCTGCAGACAAAATAAAATTTAAAAAAAGGTGCGTTTTGAAATAAACAAAACACATTTTGAAGAAAATGCTTAGAATACACTCTTATTTTGTAAATTCAACACGGTGTTTTCAATCATTCAGTCAAAACAGAATTGGGAACACGATAATTTTAAAACAAGCATTAAAGGTGTTTCTGAAAGTGTCTTAAGAAGAAATACTGGCAAGTCAAAAGCATGTCATTGAGCTTTTAAACATGGTGTTCCCAGACTGAGTTTGTTGTTGAAAAATTTTAGTTTTGTTGGAATAACATTCTCAAGCAAAAAGTTATTTAGAGAAAAATTGTCCCCGAAAAGTTAAGTAATGTCTATATATGCTTTAGGGCAACCAGAACTTAACAATATATTTGGTTTTAGAGAGAAGTGTGAAAATTGCTGTGTGAAAATTAAGTGCTGTGCATTTAAAAGATTAATGTAAAAAAGGCATTGAAATAGTGCAAAACCCCTCCTTCACATGAAAAAGGAGATAAAACTGCATCCCAGCTATATTATTTTGCTCTCCCCTCAGGCCTACTATTTCTGGTGTGACATACATACAGACATACTCTGCAATAATCCTGCAGCTGAGACCTATCATGAAGCTCTGAGATGATTGTACCCAGAATCTCCTGCTTTATTCTCCTATTACATGTCTAGTAAACTCTCACTGAGCTCTTTTGAAATCCACACTGTTTCAAATGCATTCACCATAAAAATGGAGTTACCTTATATAATTCTTGGCCTAGCCTCTAATGTACTGAAAACAAAATACTTCATCTTTCCTTGGCAGAATTAGTGATTATCTAGGCACAGACCCAAGACTGCACTTTGCTAGGGTTGGTTTTTCCTGTTTCCATTTTTMAACAATGAAAATTCAGTAGCTGGAATTATTGGAATTACTTACAGATGAACAGAGAAATAATTTTTCTAATAATAGTAATAATAGTTATAATAACAACAACTACAACAAATAATCTTATGTTAGAAAACTTAGAGTAGCATGAGAATTTCTGTGAAAGAAAGACTAAAGTAGTGGTGAATTTGTAGATCTGGACACAAAATAAAGCATATTTCAGTGTTTAACTAGCCAGCTCCAGTGAAGTGCACAGACACTGAAAATACCAATTCAGATGTTAATGAGTGCTGGGACCTATAGACAAAAATGTAACTAGACCACTATTAGCAAACTGCAACTTCAGTTCTTGGACACTCTGCCAAGTCTCTTGGAAAAATCCAATTGGAATAATTGTTTGGATGACATCCTGGCAAAGGATAGGGTAGGACAAACTAGTTTTCTGAAGTGGCCCATACTCCATTTGAGACTCATGCTGCTCACACCAGGGACCTCTCAGGAGCATACAGTCTTATTTGTGTTTCAAATAGAGATTCCCACCTGTTGTGTTATCTTATTTTGAAAGAGAGTTCTTTTAAGGTGCTTTTCATTGAGAAAATGAGATTTCAAGAGGAAAACAACAAGCTAATGAGTGGTAGAGAAAGAAGCTTGTAAGGGATGAAGAGAGATACAATATGGTTACCTTTTAACAGTGACCATTCTGTACCAGAATATTTAGAAGGAAAAAACAGAGTATAAAGCATTAAGGTTCTGCAGGGTTCTGAAAGAGATCCTCAGACACAACAATCAGAAACCTTGGTATCTTTGGCAAGTTGTAGCTTGTGTGTTCCAGCCAAACTATTGCTGTAGAGAGTGCAATTATTAAACACATCTTCACTACACAATGGCTGATGTTTTCTGCAGAAATCCTTTTGCTTATACAACAAAACTCCACCACCACTATAAGAAGAGGGATCTGAACAAGCTCCAGAAACTCATGAGGTTCAACAAGGTCAAGTGCATGTGCACTCCCAACCCAGAAAGCCAACTCTGTCCTGGGCTGTGTCAAGAGAAATGTGGCCAGGAGGAGGTTGAGGGAGGTGAATCTTCCCTCCCTACTCCACTTTTGTGAGACCCCACCTGGAGTACTACATCCAGCTCTGTGACCCTCAGCACAGGAAAGACATGGACCTGTTGGAGTAGTTCCAGAGGAGGACCACTAATATGATCAAAAGGGCTGGAGCAACTCTACTATAAGAGAGGTAGAGTTTTTCAGCCTGGAGAAGAGAAGGCTCCATGGAGATGTTATTCCAGCTTTGAATACCTAAAAGCAATTTGTGAGAAACACAGGGACAAAGTTTGTAGTATGACCTGTGGCAATAGGACAAGGGGTTGTGGTTTTAAACTGAAAGAGGATAGATATAGACTACGAGAAGATTTTTTACAATGAGGGTGGTGAAACACTGGCACAGGTTTCCCAGAGAGGTGGATGTCCCATTCCTGGAAACATTCAGGGTCGGATTGGATGGTGCTCTGAGCAACCTGATCTAGTTGAAGATGTCCCTGGTCAGTGTAGAGGGCTTGGATTAGAAGACCTTTAATGTTCCCTACCAACCCAAACTAGTCAATGATTCTAAGACTAGAAAACCAGCTAACTGGTAAATCAACAGCTTACATTAATTCACTCAAAAACGGAACGTTAAACATATGTTGTTTCTTTCATGTATTACATATTTAAAAAAAAAGAAAAATTTCATATATTCAGAGCAACATGTAATGAAACATGCTTTTTAACCAAATAGAATTATTATTGTTTATCACCCTGTCAAGCCAGCTTGCTTTTGACTAACAAATACACCCAATAACGTTACAGAAGTTAGAAAGAGTTATCTTTGAATTATATTTGGTGAATAATTACAAATCATGAATAATGAATCTGAAAATGCAGGAAGGTGTTTGCACAAATTTCATCAACAGAAAGAACTAAATGCATTTAATATATTTTTAATGTATCCTTTAATGTATTCTTTACCTTCTAGTTACCATCAGATACATGTGGAGAGCCGAGCAGAAATATCTACGTGTGGCATGCAAATGAAAATGTATAAGCTGTTAACTTCAATGCCCTCTGTCATAAAATCAAACTGGTGATAGCAGTCATAAATGCAGTGATTAATATCTTAAACCAGGCAGAAACAGAATTCATGTGGTGGCATTGAAAAATAAATAAATAATTCAAATATTCATTAAGAAAAAGGAAACAAAACTTAAACTTATGACAAAGTAATAGGTCAGATCTAAAAAATCAAGTCTGAGTCATGGTGCTGCACACTGAAAATGTACCTGATGACAACATGGAAATCACAAAATTCAATAACCTTATAAATTATGTATGAATCTGAAAATGATAAACAAATCACTGCTGCATTGTATGCCCCAAGGCTGTTGGTCTCTTCACACACATCTAGAAGATTCTGTTGATGAATTTGTTCAACACATGAAGATAAATTAAATTTCAGATTATGTATTTTTCATGAAAATTGAAATTATATTATTTAATATTGAAGTTGTATATTTTTCTGCCAATAGGACTACAAGATATCTGTGTCACAAAGTGCTAGCAGTGGGAGACATTCACATATCAAAAGTGCATATCTCATTTCAGAAAGATGTAGTATTCAGACCTTGTCTTTTATGAGGAGACCACCATGATTCTATTCCACAAACTCAGTTTTTGGTTTTACTTAAAATAGCTGCCAAATGAAAAAGTCCATCTTTCCCTGTCCATTTTTACCCTCTTCATTTTCTCCTCTCTCAATCAAAAGAAGCAAGGAACAGAAGGATGGAGGCTCTCAATATRTCCTGATTTAATACAAACCTCTTGGTCATACCAGGTTCAATATCAGCAGAACTTTCATGTGGCCACAGAAAAATAAACTAATCTGGATAGATTCACAGGAAGCTGTATTTTCCACTGAATAAAAACCTTGGTGGCTTTTACCAACATTTTCCATTGCAAACTGAAACCATTAAGGAAATATATGAACACCTGAAAAACAAAGTGATTCTGAGACTTCCAGCTGTGAGTTGCATTAGGGCTTTTTACAATTACCCATTTTCTAGTTGCCAGTTTCAAATGATCTGGTTATTACATTTTTTCTCAAAATAAGGATCAAGTTCTTTGAGGATTTAGAAAATGTTGTGGTGATGGAGAGACCACCCTGTTGGGGCTGTTCGTGTTGCACTGTGCTTTCTGAAAGCACTGAAATTTTCATCCATTTTCATCCATTTTCATGGACATTTCTGTGTTGAATCTTTGCTGAATAACTACTGAGCCTTCGTGAGAAGTCCGTGAGCCTACATGGGGGTACATGTGAGGAGCTAAGCTGAGCTGGGGAGACTGGGATTGTTGGAGTGAAAAAGTTAGAACAGAGAGCTGGGATAGGAGGATGGAAGAGTTCCAGGGTGACTCTGCCTGAGGAAAGTAAACCTTGAATCAGGAGTCAAAAGTGGAAAGGTGTACAGATGAATATGCTAAAAAGAAAGGGAATTAAGGTCTCAAAGCAACAGATGTTTTTCTATTTGATCACCAATTATGATGACAAATTCAAATTAATAAACTGAGAATAAGTAATTTTAAATTTAACATTAGTGGGACACTTTCATTCTGCCATTTAATTTGGAATGTTTATAGGAGTTAATTATTTTATTTTAATCTTGTAAAAGAAAGGAAGGTTAAAAACAGAGACTAAAATAACACTCCTGATGTTTTCCTACCTGACATAGATAAAATATATCCTAAAAGCAGAGAAAATACTGTCCAATGTTTGCAAGCTTTCTGCAGTATGGTTTTATTCTGTTATTGACTCGTTGACTGTAACCACTGTCAGAATGCTGAAAACTGGTGTAAGACTTCTACTTAATAACACTGAAGACAAACTTTAACATTGGTCTTATGAAGATATATTTGCTACTTATGTCAAGAGCAAGTTCTCCAGATGAGTATAAAGAAAGCATTTCTAAAAAATGAAATTATACGGTATATCTTTATACTGCATTTGTAGTAACATCCATAATTAGCTTGCCTTCTTTCCTTCCTTCCTTTCTTCCTTCCTTCCTTCCTTCCTTCCTTCCTTCCTTCCTTCCTTCCTTCCTTCCTTCCTTCTCCTACATATCTATCTACCTCTCTCGCTCTGTCTACCTATTTACCTTCTTATACTGAAGAAGTCAGGCTGTATGATTCAGTTTCTCCTTTTGCTTCACAGGTTATGAAAGGATTTAGTCACCTCACTGTGATAAAAGCAGAGCACAAGTCAAAGAAAGAATATGACAGAAAACAGATTTGAAAAGCAAACTGGAAATTAAAATGAAAAAATAAAGAAGTTTCTTTGAGTTTATTAACACATTAGGTACTGATAAACGCAAACTGAAGGAAAGAAGATACACTGGATCTGAGTGTGTTCTGTGGAGAGGGGTGGGAATATATACTTCAAAAGTGTGATCTGGGAAAGTCATTTAGCCTCACGTCAACTCAGTTTTTCTAAATGTAAACTGATGAAGTTGGTGGAAAAAAGTTTTGAAAGTACACTCTTGCTCAGGCACAAGGTGCTTACAGATGACTGACAGTTGTTACATGTGCTCATGCCAAAGGGATAATGAAGTTACAGTCCCATAATCTACTGTGTGGGGTCTTCCTTTGTGTTTGCAAGGTCATTCCTTGTGTAGAAGATTCTCTCTATCTTAGTCCAACACATTGGATTTAGTAAACTTTCGCCACTGCTGCTCTACAGAGTCTTGGATGGGATTTTGTATACCAAAGAGGAGCATATGGAAGAGTCTATGTCAGAGATGAAGTCATTTCAATGGGTAAATTAACTCTGTTGCTGCTTGCTACTTTCTCAGCATGTTTTAAGGTGCTTGTATCAATAAGATCAAAGATCATGGGAGAAAATGTGTCTAACATCTTCTGAAAGAAAAGAAAATAGAAAGATCTGAGGAAGCGTTTCTTTACCACCCAAACACAAATCCATACAAAGACAGGAGGAAACACTGAGGCATTCATAAAAGCATCTCTTCTGTCCTACAATCCAAACATTTGGAACAGCTGCCTTTGGCAATTCTTGATGCTGACATAGTTTCTTTGTTAAAAGTTACTCAAAATTCTCAAGTTTGTCTTGCAATACTTGAAATCATTAGGCACTGTAGTTTTTTAGAAGTTCATAAAGTATGACTATATGGCTAGGCAAGCATTTATAAGTCATTTGATTAATAGATTTTGATTGCTTTTTATTTTTTATGAGTTTAATTATTGTAACATTCATTTTATATTTAATCATCACTATTCCACACTGCTGGAATGAAAGAAGTTTGACTCTTGCTAAGATCTTGTCCTAAAGGATTGATTTCACTAAGAATGCTCAAACCTAAAACAGGACTTCAGGTACTTTAGTTAAGAGCTCTTCTTCTGATCAATATACAAATGGTTCTAAGCATTTTAGCACCTATATTCAACTTAAATCTTCCCAGAATCCAGAAACTTAGTTGCTACAGTGTGATAGAACTTGAGGACTGAGTCTTTACCTATATTTTGTCTAGGAGGATTATTCTGGGAGGTGGAAAACTGAGTTTAGAATGGATGAAGCAAAAACAGGAAATGAAGGTGAATAAGAAAGTTCCTTGCAGGCTTATTTAGCACATCCACAGTTGCATGCAATAAGGATATCAGCCTTATTTAATAATTCAGGTGTAACAGATGAAAGCGTCCACTCTCAGTAGTTGTTTCCAACCTGCACCACATCAGAAGGGTTGCCTGTGATAATGAAAGTTCAGGATCGTTCAGCATTCAACAGCCTCTCTCAAGCAGCCCTCAGCAGAATCGGAGCTCTTCAGATTGCCCTAAGCACATCTCAAAGTTTAATCCATAGAACCTAAATAATACTTCACTAATTTTCAGGTATCATTCCAGGACCAAGCAGTTAAAATATTAGTCATGAAACTGCATAACTCTTAGGACCTAACTATGTTTTTCTTTGGTGTTAGTCCTTCTCTGCTGCTAGATAGGAAGATCAGGTTTTCTGCATTGGATTAAACACTGAGAAGATGCCTACTGTGCTGAAAAGGCACGTTCAGAAGTGAGAGCATCTGCAGTGGTGTTACAGTGTACACAKGGTGGATGAGAGATGTAGCTTCTGCTGATCGTAACCATCATCAGTTCCTCAGTGGGAAATCCCATTGACAATATTAGTAATTTTTACTTAGGAACAAGTGCATCCTCCAGGTTCTGTCTAGTGTGAAAAGATTTATTTAAGAGAAGGTGTAAAGTTAGTTTTATTGTTGGTCTTATATGGCTCTTGCCTGTATCACAGAGCTATAGGCAAAAATACAACAGGAACTATGGAGCACCAACATGAAATTTCTATTAAAAAATAGATCAAGATCACATAGATGCTTGTGCCAGAAGTAGTTTATGTCCCATTTAACAATACTTTATTTTTATAACCTATGCCACCTATTTAGATTTGATCATGTTGAAAATGCTGTTCTTCTAAGTTACTTTCACAGAAAGACCATGCACAAATGAACTTCAAAATAAAGGCAAAGAAACAGTAGAAGTAAGCAAACAGCAACTAAATAAAATAAAAAGTAAGCCAGTGTTGTAGCTGATGAACTAAGAAATTTTAGCACATGACCAAACTGGAAAGCTCTGATGAAATAATTGTATCGTAATTCTGTCATTTGCTAGATGTAAACCCAAAGGAGATTATACATTGCAATTACAGATGTGGACTAGACTCCTGATGAGGACTAGACTCCTTCAGTGTAAACACATGACTTCATTTTCACTTTAAATCAGTGTCTTTTCGTTCTGCTTTCTATTTATTCCTTTGGAGTTCTGAAGCATCAAATCATCTATCTGAGCAGTTTCCAACATGAATCCCAGAGCTGAGGAATGATTTATACCAGAACCTCATGTATCAGCAGTGCTGTACTTTTTCTCCAGAATTTTGTCATATCCTGTTTTGCATATCTTGAGTATAAATGTATTTTCCACAGGGGCAGGATACGGTTTGTTTTGATCCCCATCTGAAAAAGACTCACAAGCCAAATGAAGAAAAACAGACTCAAACTTCTTTCTCCAATGAGTTTGATAAATTATTCTAATATGCCGAAATCATAAGGAAAAGGCAGAGTGGTTCTGAACTGGAGCACTACCACCTCCCTCTATGTGGAAAAAACTAGATCTGAACTTTATAGTGTGCTTCTATTTCCGCTTAACAGCATGATTTGAAAATGCCTAGTCGCATGTGATAGATAGACGGAATTTCTTCTTACTGCTCCATAAGGAATTGCTCAGAACAAGTCTGTCCTTCATGAATAAAAAAGAAATTCAGTACCCCCCCTCACCTATAGGATGGACTATATCTCCAATTCTAAATTCAATTTCCTTATCTTACTAGTTCAGAAACATGTGGCACATTGCAGACTGTACAGAGCCAAGTTGCCCATTCCCAGATGCCAGAGGGTTTGCCTGAGCAGCCCTGTCTTTTGCATCCATGTGCACCGAGAGCAGGGCTCTTGGGAACACAGTGTTTTTCTGCAGAATTAGATTCTATACCAGTGAACCAGAAGAACACGGAGGTAGTGTACACGAAGATCACCACCTGACGTTGTTGCCAGCACATGGTCAGACTCTGGACGGAGGAGTCGGGACTGTTGGGGTCTGTGGAACACAGGTTCTCACTGTACCAGCACGGGTTAGATCTCTGCCTCCTGTTAAGCGCTCTTCCTAAACCAAGGTGTAGTGGGACAGCCTAAGGAACACCACTCTTCTGGGTCTGAGCTTGGTCCACCAGAACTAAGCTCAGTTCTTTTTGTACCATACCCATAGCACAGTGCAGTCTGGTTTTACAAGGGCTGACAGAGGCTCAGCAAAGCTCTGTAGATTTGTTTCAGTGTTGCACTGGTTTTGGTATCTGGTAGCAATGAAGCCACATGAAAAAGACGTTAGGCCCAATATGATCAATCTTGATAGACTGTGGCTAGGCAGTATGGACATAAAGCAGAGATTATCTGGAACCAAAATACATTGACCACAGACAGTGGATGTGTTCAGGCTCCATGATCTTTCATTCACTTCAGATGACTGCCTAAAGTCCAAATAGATTTCAAGTCACGCCTGTGAATAAGGCCACAAATACTTTGCTCACTCTCATTCTGCTCTGGCTATTTACTCGTCTTTGAGTACCAGTGTCCCAGGGTTGCTCTGGGACAACAGAAAAGGTTGTTCTGCATCCTGGGACACTGGACAATTCAGGTACAGACTTAGAAGATCGGGATTTAGTTAGGAGCAATCGCACAGTGTGAGGGTATAGAAAGATCCCAAAACCCCCGTTTGTTCACAGTCTGTATAAAAATTTGCACAACTTTGTTTTTTAAATTTTATCTGCATGTTGATATGCAGTCTTTAAAGATATCTGGCAAAGGAGAAAAAAAGGAATTTGAGTAATTTATTAAATGATTTTTTTTTCCTCATCTGTGTCAACTGTCCACAACTAAACTGTTACTGGCACAATAACCTGTTGTGACTATTCTGCATGCTTTCATAACACACTATGCAAGTTGCGCGTCAGTTCTCAGTGTCCTACTTTAAATTTGAGATCCTCTTCTTAGATAGTTCAGCTGCCAGGATTAAATAAACTCTGTCAGTCCTGGCCTGGAACTGAAGCTTTTTCTCTCCTAATTATAGTTGGCTTATAGCATCTTCTGGATTATCACTGGAACAGGTTGTCCAGAGAAGCTGTGGTTGCCCTATCCCTGGAAGTGTTCAAGGCCGGGTTGGATGGGGCTCTGAGCAATGTGGTCAAGAGGAAGGTGTCCCTGCCCATGGCAGGGGAATTGGGATTAAATGATCTTTAAAGTCCATTC
Source organism: Amblyornis subalaris (assembly GCA_018881555.1). Classification (NCBI taxonomy): domain Eukaryota; kingdom Metazoa; phylum Chordata; class Aves; order Passeriformes; family Ptilonorhynchidae; genus Amblyornis; species Amblyornis subalaris. The sequence goes on along the minus strand of JACAXG010000040.1, from coordinate 4,286,631 downwards.
CAACCCAAACTATTCTATGATATTATGATTCTGTGATCCAGTGTAGTTTCACCAAAGATAATTTTTTCTTTCTTTCATATTGTTTTTCACCACTAGTGGGACATGAGGGAATTGTGAGAGAAGATGAGGGAAGGATGAGGGAAGGATGAGGGAAGAATGAAGAAAGAATGTTTTGGTTTTTTTCATTGCTCCATGTCCTCAGGAAAGTATGACAAGTGTTACTATTTAATGGTTCACAGGCATTATTATTTGGCCATACAAGGTTTTGAGGAATTGAGACATGAGTCAACCCCCAGTAACCAAGTCAACATCGAAACACAGTGCCTGCAGATTGCCAAACAGTGGTGGGGTTGCTTTGACACAAATCTATGTCACAATATACATGTACCAAGCTGCGTCTCAGCTGGCTATGCAGACTTCAGGGTGACGAGTTTCAGGAAAAAGTCTTAAAAATGATGTCTAAGAAGTTAAATACCTAGATTATTTATTATCTTGCTGTAAAGTCTGAAGAAGTGAATGGCAAAATTATTACACTGAATAGAATTTACCTATGAATAAGTACGTAAATAAAATTAGGAAAAATATGAATGTATATCAACTGTAACACTTTTTTGCTTTCCTTGTTTTACCATCCAGCAAACAATTTAAACAAAACTACATGTTTTAATACCTGATTTTTCTGTGAAATACTTGATATTTTTATCATTAAATATAATTCTATTTGTGATATTCATTGCTTCCAAAGGATGCTATTAATTTTATTTTCAGTAATGCAGGCATTATATTTAATGAACACAAACAGTGCTTTTTTAGCCCTTAACCAATGCCATGCCATAGAACCCTGAATTTATTTGATGAATACTCAGAAGCTTCTGTGTGTTTTTGTTCTTTGAGTACTGAACAACTCACAAGATAAAAAGTTATGCTGCAGGGTCTAATCCAAAATGCCTTGCTGTTAAAGGCAAAATATTCCTTGAAAGTATTTTCCCCTTTTGTGACATTTCTTGTTACACTGTGAAGGTGAAAGAATAAAAATAGAACACAAGTAAAAATGACTGTTGTAAATCAAAATTATCTTTGACCATATTGCCCATTGTAATGGGTTAACCTGGAGAAGACCCCAGACTCCCCATTATTATATTCTTAAGAGGCTATAAGATGGCAGAAAACAGGCCCCAAGCTTAAAATAGTTTGTTCAATAACACTAACAGAGCTAAAAATTAAAGAATAATAAACAGATATTAAGGCAATACGTAAGATACAYTTCCCTTCTCCCAAAACCGACCAATCTCACCTTCTACTGAATGCATGAAGATAAAAGAAAATACATGGCATTTTTAAAGAGTCCTTCAGGAGCAAAGTCTCTCTTCTGCTACAACTCCATCCCAAGCAGTAGTCCTGCCTGAGAAAAACCTACTGCAGTGAGAAAACCAGTTCCTCTCCCAAAAGAACAGTTCATGGGGTGTGCTTTTTAAGGATGAGTTATTTCCAATCTAGATAAAAGTAAGAGGTCCTTCTCTTTAATGTCCACAAATATCTCAGTATCTTCGCACTTCTAATGGCCCACTTCTCCCGTGGTGTGGGAAACAAACTCTCCATCCCCCCAAATATGTTCCATGGCTTATTGGAGAATAGTGAAGTTGCATTTAAAGCTCACCAGGGCTTACAGAAGAAAAAATCCCATGTGTATCTGATGTATCTTCTCCCCTCTGACTCCGGTGTTGCCATAGTAGGTCCCCAGCCACGTGGCCATGCCATGTTGTCTTCTCTCCGTGCGACCAAACTTTCCCTCTCTCTCTCTCTCTCTAGCTTGGAAGAAAGGCTAGTATCTTATAGTATATGCCTGAAGGATCTTGATCTTATAAAGTTCTCATTATACCTCTCTCTTGGCATGCAGTCTCTGATGCGGTGCTTACTGCGGCATGGTAGGTCTTCGTTTGAAATGAACCCACGCCTCCAGAAGCAGCAAAGGTCCCACCATGGTCGTGGAGCCGCTGGCGTGGTGCTGCCATCGCCCAATGCTTATATCTGCTCCTGCCACCCCTCAGAGAGGCGGCAGAGCCAGGCAGCTCAGCCTCAGAGGGGCCGGAGCCCCTTGGGAGCTGCAGCTGTCTCTCTTGAGTTCAGAGCGGAGAAACTAAGATGGATGAACTTCCGGCGTCACTTCCTCCTTCTTCCTCCTCAAGACGCAAATTTTGCTAGGTGAACACAACCATCCATTGGTCCAAAATCAAACCCATGACAAATTTATAACTTTATCTTAGAATTTTTTAAGTTCAATTTCAGTATTCTTAGGTGGAGTAATGATTCATTCGATATAGCAATGTATCTGCCAGTAATTTATAATCAAAAAATGTTATCTAATGAATTTAATTTTGCAGAATGGTAAATATAGTATTATTTGACATGTGTAAAAAATAAGCCATGTTTCAATATTCTTCCTGATGTGAGTAAGGTAATTTCTTCATCATTTACACAACCAGGAATTATATTTAAAAGTAAGTCGAAAATAACAGGAAAAGAATGAAACAAAATCCAGGCCTTTGGCTATACTTCTCCACAATGCTAATTAAGATAAGGTTCTGAGCAATGCCACATGATATCTGTAATGCCCTTTTTACAGTGGAAAGTAGAATACCTGTGTGGCTACTTGGGGAAGGATTAAGAGGCCAACTTTCTGTTGGGCAAAAAGCTGTTAGAGAAATATTAACTGCCCCTGAAGAGTAAATAAAAAACAAATTCACAGTATTCATCTCATAAAAAAAAAATTAGTAAACAAGGTAAATTCAGTGTCTTTTCACTACACTGGAAAGCTTATTTTTGTGCAGTTAACAGTCCGCCTTTTTCCTTTATTTTTATTCGAAAAATATACATCAAACATCTTAATTTTTTTCCTTTGCCCCTACTTACATATTTTTACCTTTTTTCCTACACTGTTTATATATTTTGCTATGTACTTCATGTCTAGGGTGGATTTTTACTTGATGTATATGGTCAACTGCACAGGAAAAAAAACCCACRAGCACTCAGTGTGCACCGATTGGGCCTCAGCTGCAGGTAAACTGGTTTATAACAAGATTTGCTACAAGTTCAGCTCAGAAAATGTTAAGAGAAAAATCAGCACTAGTGGTTTTCAGTCTGAAGCTGATGAACATCATATGAATGTTCCAGTATTGATTCAATGTGGTACACGGGCAGACTGGATCCTGRTCAAATCCAAAGACAAATCACCAAAGACTAGTCACCAATCTCAAAAATGTAAGGTAGTGTTAGACGTAATAACTTTAATATCTCTTCAGAACAAACGTGATTGTTGACCTGCAGCCTTCTTGAGAAGTCTGGTTGTTTCTGAGCCTCCGGACAGAGATGGATTGGTGAAAACCAAGTAGCTCATGCAGCCTGAGCATCAATGAGCTAATGTACCTGTGAAAGACACCTGGCCTGCAAATCTGGCAGATATGCCAACTTTTTAGAAATCTGCAAAAAATGTCAGATTCTGACTGAGAGACTATGTTTCTTTTTGGCAGGACTCTGGTTAACAAGATTGTCTCRGAAACTAGATGGTGCAGCTGTTACTGAAAGCTGTGTGAAGAAAAGATAAAAGTCTGACTGCCAATCACTTCTCAACATCCTTTGGGCACATGACAAATCTACTTTATCAAGAGCAAAGCTGTGGTTTCTGTGTAGCTTTCACTGATTTAATAAAAGTCAAGTGTGCAAGCTTAGCCTGAGATGTGTGAGGCCTTTCCCATACCGTATCTGATGTTTCTGAAATAGCTGGGGGCTGTGATGCCAGAATAGTTTTGGAGAACCCTGGAGAACCCTCTTTTGCTTCTTTTTAAGTCTGGCATGCCTATCCCGTTTCCAGTGTATCATGTAGTAACCCTGCAACTGATATTAGCAGTTAATTTTAAGCCACAGATGACTTGATTAAACTCTTCAGACTCCTATTTCATTGGGTGGAAACYGCCAAAAAGAAAAAATAAATTCATATACACAAACACTTGCAGGATGATGATGAGCCACACGGAACTGGAATGACTTGCTAGTTTTATGATAGGCTTTGGACTACACCTCTGTTTTGAGGAAAAGTACTAATATGCATAAAATAGCATCTGGAAGAGAGAGGTGAGGGAGAATTACCTCCAAGTCAGCTTTGAAGAAACTGCAGATAGAGAAGTCATCTCTCAGTTCTGTGAAGGCAAGAAAATGTGTGCAGTCCTTACATGAGCTCATTCTCCCCCACATTAAAGCTTTTACACTGGTATTGTAGACTGGAACATTATGAAATAGAACATTATTCCACAGACATTTTTCCACGAGGAAGTGACTACTCCTCAGCAGATTGCAAGACACTTCTATGCCAGTCTTTGGCTGAGTGGCCTGAAAAGCTTCAATAACAAATGCTGTTAATTGTCCAGAAGGATGAATTCTGAGTCCCTGGGCAGCATCCATGTGGCRTAACTTGAGTGTATAGCTAAGCCAGAGTTAATTCAACTACCTGATGCACTGATGTTTTCTTTAATCATAAGGATGACAAACACTAAATGTTGAAGATAAATACTAGTGAAGCAAATCAGTCAGAACTGATGTATAGTTGGTATTGTTGCCACCAACTTAAACAACGATAATTCGAATTGGATTCAAGTACCACTAATCACATTTAACAAGAGAGACCAGATGTTTTCAGAGACAAATTACTTCAAACAGATCTCTATTTATTATGCAATCTTTTCCCAGCAAGTTCTACATGGTTTCAGTTGATTTATTAAGGTCACTTCTCTTCAGCTGGTTTTGTAGACTTTTTTTGTCTCATCAGCGTTTCCCATATTCAACCAAAATAAAGGTGATAATTTTAAAGTTAATGACATTTTCTGACAAAAGACCTATTGCCATTAAGTGTAGCAACCCTTTGTAATGTCACAACTCTTCAAAAAGTACTTGCATGTGCCTTCAAGTCCTGTAGATCCAGCATAGCATTTACTTCATTTTTCTTAGTTCTAGGAGACATTTTGTGAGCTGGTTACTTTCCTCGGGTGTCTTCTGAAAAAAATTGTCTCTTCAGTCTGTGTGTTACCCTGGAAAAGAAACAGAGCAGTTACAGAACCGTGTAATTACTTAATCATTACTTTTCTATCACAGTACTATGATCATAAAACTGTACAGAAGTTGCCTGAGTGAATGAATATTTTCCGTTTCAGGCTCTTGTGTAATACCACAAATGCACAACACATTTTAAGAGCCCTGTCCCAAGAAGAAAAAGACCCCTTATTTTTCCATCACAGCTGAGTGGAAGCTATAATAATCAAGATGAGTAAATTGTATGACACTCACTAATATTTAACACATGGTTGCCACTTGAATTCACTGGCAAACAATGGATATCCAGTGAAATTGGGAATTAATGCTGTCATAGAACAGATAATTAAACACCGGTTTTGTTGGCCAATGTTGCGATCCTGATCTGCAATGGTAGCCAAGATTGATAAAACAGCAGCATAGTGTTTAGTGTCAAACTAAAGTCAGTAAACAGTACATTTTACTCTTTCATACAATTTTTAATTTAGCTTGTGGTTGTTTTCCAGAATATTAAGCTAATCTGGATATGTAATAACAGTAAAAACCGAGAGTGTTCCGTATATTCCCATTGGATAATTGTTTTCAGAGCAACAATAAAATAGATTTTGGCTGTGTGATCTCTGGCATTTCACAAAACCTGATTGTGCCACTGATTCTCCCATATGCTTATACAAGGGTTTATATCGGAGAGCTGTGATACCCTTGAGCTTACAGCACTTTTTCATAATCACAGGACATTTTAGGGCTTAATAATTTGAATCCAATTTTCAGTCTTCATTCACTGCTAAATTTCATAAAATGTAACTTTTTCTTTAACATCTTTTCTGTCACTCTGTCCAGCAGAGTCCACAGTATTTCTTATTGAAAAAATATTTTAAAAATACACATAAAGTTAACTGCCTTTCATTTTCCAATACTAGAGCGTCTTGAATGTGTTCCTGTTGTTAAACATCAAAATAAATAACAGGAACCTTTTTAGGCAGAACACCATTAATAATTGCACTAAATCACCTGGTGTTGGCTCAACAACTCAATATTAAAAGTTTAATTCCAGACCATTTATATGCATAAAACCTATATATATGAACTGCAACTTCTTCAAAGTCTTATATGTTTCCATGTAGGATTCAAAAATTATTATTTCCTTCATCTCTGTGAAGGGACTGTGTGAACTATACTGGCTCCATCCACTGAGCAATGGAAAGATCCCTGACTTTTTCCTGCTTCAGCCTGCCTACACTTCCTCCAGTAAGACAGGGCAAGTAACAGACTGCCAACTCCTTCCAAATGAGTTGCATTTTATTAGCCTAGTAGAATATCCCACTGATTTTCTTGTATTTATTTTGACTCATTTGGTATTTTAGAAAGGAAATCACCAGAATAATGCRTTGGAACTGAACAAATATTTCCTGCTTTTAAAAATAAGCAGTTTAACTTCACCTACACAGAGGCAAATCCCTTCATGTATGATAAAAATCTGAGGCATATTGGTATTAAGTGGAAAGATAGTTCMAACAATGAAATTTGATAATTTCTGTAATATCAATAACAGTCTCAGTGGACCTAGAATTTTACTGGCCTGTTAGTTGACACTCCAGACTGATTTTATACTAATACAGACATTATCCTCRACTCAGACAGACATAAGGTGCTGATTGAGTAGTTCTACTAGACTGAGTAGTTCTAGCTAGATTGAGGTGTCTGACAACTGAACATTGATGGATGTTCCCAAATAAAGAGTATTGTTCATTTATGTAAATGGCCAATATCTCATTTRAGATACTAAAAGAAGGCAAATTTAAGCAAGGCTTCGAGTAGGAACAGGATTTTACAGTCTTCACCTCTAGGACTGATAGTTCCTCTATATGCAATCACCTCAGTCTATCCACCCCTGCCTGTGGCAGCATTAAGGGTCACATATAACCTATAACTTCCTTCATAACCAAAAAATGTGTAATTACAAATAGCAATTGGAATAAACTCCTGCGGGCCTGCCTACTCCTACTGATATCCCAAAACACTTGTAAGTTTATTTCACTTACCATTGTTCTCTCGAGTCTCCAGACACCAGCACAACTTCAGTGGATTTGAACAGAGCTCCATCTTATACTGTAGGACATTTAAAACTGGGATAAATGCTGCATGCTTTGAGAAGCATGAACAAGTGTGCTGTGATATTTACTGTGTGAATCTTGTCCTTCTGGCTTGCAGTTACCTCTTTCTTTGGACTGTAGGTATGATTAGACAACTCTGACCATCATTTGCACCTTCCCTCTAGAAAATGTACAGCATATTTAYGAATTGTTTTCTACTTCTGCTGCTCCTGAATTTAAATGTTGAAAACAGTAATATTTCTCATCTYTTTCTGCACTGGTTTCTAAATTTTGACATTGACAACCTCTAACAAGAATTGTTCTTTACTCACCTTCTCTACTTTATCTATGATTTTACCAGGGTTCCACAGAGCCCTGTCCCCCACTTACACATATCCCAGGCTGCAGGGTTAATCCAACATCATTTTTATGCAGACATATTTATTACCACTGACTGCAGAGGGATTCTAAACATCTAGATTAGAAAATACAATTCACTTTTTTGAGTACTGAAGAACGATGAGATGAAAGCCACTTAGGATTTCTGTGCAGTTTTAATTCATTGTTTTCTGCACTCTCACATTCCACTCACTCTGTGTTTTGCTGTTTCTGCTCCTCTTGCTCTGGCTTGTGAATTTTTCTGAAGCTGTTACATATCTCACTGTTCTTGCAGCATTTCTAAATCTCAGACATCATTTAACTCCACGTGTTCCCATCTCTTGAGAACTTTACTTTTGGGACTTCTTGCTGTTTGATCTGGCATTTCTACTTTATAGAATCTGTTTTTGAGCTGCCTGTCCCCCTGCTCTATCTGCCTGGTGCACATACATCTTTCTTTCCTTCTTGTACTTTCAGCCTCTCCTTGGTGATTTCTGCACATTAATTCAGACTGACATAAGCTTTGGATATGCTTAAGTCTGCATCTTCCAGAAGTCCTATCTGTAGTTTTGGACCTTTAATTCCAACTACTATCTGATCTGTGATAATTAAATCTGGCCAAATGCCACAGTTAACATGGTTACCATTAATTTAATGTCAGACAGGAATTCCTCACAGAATTCTCCCTTGCTTCTGCAGTTTCAAATGAAGTTTGAACTTCTAGAGATTTCATTTTTTCTTGGGCATGCAATATACCTTAAGCCACCTCACTTTTAAAGCTGTAATTCTAGTTTGTAGTTTTATTATAATAAACGTCAGTAATTTCAAGTCCAGCATAATAGTTCATATTGTATATAATGTTTTGATTCTGATCTAGTCCTCTCTAATATTTCTTTGGATATCTAGATGATAGAAATAAAAGACTTGTAAAATTTACAGACTTATACTTAAAGACAGTGTAGAATGACAAAATAACCAAAAGACATGATTAGGAATTGATTTTGACAGACTGGAAAAAGAGTCTGAAAAAATGGGGCACAATAAGAACAAAGACAAGGTTTTACACTCATGAAGGAATAATCAACAGCAGAGACAGAGCTGTAAAATAAACTTAGCGTTTCTTTGTGAGAGAATCTTGACATAAATATGAAGCTAACGTGAGTCAACCGTATCATGCTGTTGTAGGAGAGACATAGAGCATATCAAGGCATATGAACAAACAAAAAGAAATTATAAGTAGTTCTTCAGTCCATTCATAATTGCTACAGCCTTAGCTAGGATAATGTRTCCGGTTTTAGACAGAGCACTGGAGGAAGAAAAAAAAGACTGATCTGGGAGTTGGAAAACCTGGTTTAGAGCAAGTCTTGTTTTGACTTAAAAACAACATACTGAGGGAGGACRTCATGGTAGCCCCCAAGAAAGTAAAAACTGTTTCACATTACTCTGTCGAGAAGCAAGGAAAAAAATCTGTGTTCTGGGTCCATGGACAAAAGCAAGACGACATGAACTTCAGCTACAAAGAGATTCAAGCTAGCTGCTAGGAAGAAATTCCTAGAAATAGGAAAAGGGGAAAATAATAAAGTGTGCAATGAAGTTAAATTGCTTCAATTAATTGATATCTTTATAAGCAGATTAGACAAGCATATTTACAGATTCTTTTGAGGGATAAGGGGGAAATATTAGAATTATCATCCAACCTCTGCATATGTTGTCCAACCCTGTTTTTCTATAATGATGGAGTAATAGTCAAGATCAAGCAGCCACTTTTTATGGCTCTCTTTCATGAAATTAAATCTAACTGTTAATGTACATATTTCAGTTCTTGCCAGGATCTTTCTTCAAGGGTCTGAAGCAATGTTGGAGAGTTTCAGTTCTCTATGCTCCTTCTTACCTGAAAGTCACCCTGTCTCTCTGCCCAACCAGATCAGGCTGCCCAACTTTTTCCTACGTACCTAAGACTGCCTATCTTTTTCCTAGGTACTTTGGACTTAAGGTCTTACCCATTGCTACCAGCCTAACATTGGCCTTTAGGTGGTTCGTCACCACTCTGAACTGAAAACCCAGAATTAAACCTTGAGGATTTGTAAGGGATGAGATTCACAGAACCAACTCCACAAAACAAAAGTGGGTGGAGGACTACTTCCACCTCTTGAGAAATGCTGTGTAGGAGATAGGACTAAAATCACATCCTTTTCCAATGTTTGAGTGTGTGGCTTGGGGACTGGGAGAGGCTATACTGCCTAATCAGGATTTAAATATTTTATAGGTGTAGACACATATAAAACGTTATTTGAAAAATTCAGTTATCTCTTTTCTAAGATACTGATGCTAAAGCAATAGGAAATTATGCCCTCTACCCTTAAAAGACCTTGGTGAGAGCACGTTTTTAGAAAGTGGTGGGCCAGAATTCAATCCCCTCCTTATCTAAGTTAGTCAAAAATGCACATTTTGGTTCTTCCAGGGAAGAAGACCTAACTTCTGGGATCTAAGTCTGGGCATCGGAAAATAGAAAAAATTTGGTTTGTTCCAATGTCTATTCAATGAAAAAATGTGTGAATGGTTCTGGGAACAGAGACGGAATACAGACGTGAGTTGGAAACAGAAGAGAAACAAATGAAATAGTACTAGAGTCAGGGATTGGGTCTCAAGGCTTCCATTTCTTCACTGTGTGCTTGAACTGCCAGGCACCACACAGGCAGTGATCCTAGCATGATATGGAGGGAAATTAGGAACCTGTGTGCTCAGACCGGGACAGTTCTGAGTAACTACAGCAGCAGAAATACAGCTATAAGGGAATTTTTAGCCCAAAAAGAAAGATGCTTAATGATTTCATGTGACTTCTAGATAGCTGTGGATCACGTTTTTTCTTGCATTACTGTCTCAGCCTTTAGTGCCTAAAATTTAATTAGCTGGGACCAAAACTAAAAGTCCTGTTAAGAATCTGAATCCCCCGATGAGGGCACAATGGCATTACATGTTGATTAGAATTTTCATTTGATCTCGTCAAATCAGTGGTGTTGCACAACTGCAATGAAAACAATATTTTGCTTAGCTATGCAACTGACCTGGCATTCAGACTTCTTTCTGTTTGTCCACCCATATGTAAAACTGGAATGATGATTCTTTTCCTAAAGTAAAATTGAAGGTACGAGGACTTTGCATTATTGTTGTCAAAAGAATAATTACAGAAGCCAAACAGTAAATCAGTAAGAAGTAAGTTGCATTGATTTGGAAGAGTTCACCCATAAAGACATTTATGCATCAGATGAAGTAAGAGTGGTAGCTCATGCATCCAAAGTGTAGCCTGAAAAYAGGAGCTCATACAGCATTTCCTTTGTTTTCTGTATCATTTTATGTTCTCAATGCTCTTTTTGCGCAGTGACTTCTACTTCCCAGAACTTTTGAAAGTCAGCACAGTTATATCAACAACCGAAAAAAAGCAATAACCCTTGAAATTTTAAGTGTGAAACAAGGCTCAAGATATCTATTGAAGTGCTCCTGTTACAGTAAGTATTGCTGTGCATACCAAGGGATGTTGTCCTGTATGTGCCACAAATCTGCTCCATGTAAAAAAAGAATAGGTAATTCTGGATATGCAAAATTCTATGAAATGCTTTTTGCCCCCACAGGCATATTTGCTCCCAGATTTCAATCCTATTAGTGGAAATTTTAACTGTTATAAATTTSGTTATTTTCCTCTCCCTGTTTATCCCATATCCACAGTTAGTTTTCCAATTGTGAAAAGTCCTCAGATGTCCTGGAAATAGATCAAGTTCTGGCAAGCAAAAAGGAAACCCTAGAGACTGAATTTTCATGCACAGTGGGCATAGTCCAACACATTTTTTCATTGTCCGTACAAAGAAGCTTGACAATGGCAGAACTCTTTTATGAAGAACACACCACATGTTAAGTTCATAACCATGGAGGTGCCAGAACCAGGGCAACAAGTCTAAGATTACTGCAGTCCTTGCCAGTAATACACATGTACCATATTTTTATGCATGGACTGAATGAAGAATCTCAAGGTCTAGTTCTTTCCCCAGGCACTACCTGCATTTTCTTGCTTCCCGACTGTTTAAGATGGACCATGGTCCTATTTGAGTAGTTTGCATTCATATATGCAGTCCCTAAATCATACGCCTGCCCACCCCCTGCATAATGCTAATAACTGGTGCTGTTCAATACATTAATAGAAAATGTACCATAACCCAAGGAAAATAAATACTGATTAGGTACAACACGTAACATGTGAAATCTATTAGTGAAAAAATATCAGATCAAAAATTACATTGGGAACACCTTTTTATTTAATCTCTAGCCAGTTTAGTTCAACCACTAAATTTCCTCAGTTGAGGAGGAAAGTTTCATGTCATGCTGCAGCATTAAAACTAAGCTGGTATAAACAGTCTGTTATAAACGTACGTAATCCTTCAGCACTGATGAATATACATAGCTTGACATAATTAATCCTGTCTGCCAACTTAAATGCATAGGAATTACAGTCCTCTCCTCAGGTGGTAACAAGATCATGCCACCTTAACAGCTTGTTATGAACATGGTCTTCAACAGCAGAATTTCATTACTTCAACACTCTTCAAAGCTGCAACCTTCGGTTTCAATTTCAGGTGCCAAGAGTTAAGACAAGGTTAGCGGATTTGTTATTTGTTGGTGTGCCATTTTTTTCCTTCTGTCCTTTGTGGGTTTTTTTATTCAATGCTATCTAAATATAAAATATTTTAGTGCTAATTTTAGTGGTTCTTTCTGACACGAGCTTGCATATCAGTGTAAAGCAGAAGCTGTAAGCAATCATCATAGCTACAACAACCATAACCTCTGCTGGTCACATACACTTGGCAGGTGGCTTTTTCTAGAAAAGAGTCTAAAGTCAAGAAAAAACATGCAGATGAGCAGATAGGGAAAAAAGGGAGGGAAGGGAAGAAAAAGAAAAAGAAAGAAAAAAAATGTCTTTACTCTGTTACTTTCTCTCACTGTCTTGCCTTCATGCTTTTTGCATTAGGATATTTAATCTTTTCTCTTTGTCTATCTGACAGCTTTTTTCTAAGAGACATGCAGACATTTGAAAGAGACTCACAATTTATTTCTTTTTTAATGCAGAAAGAGCCAAAGCAACCTTGGCGTCCTGAATCAAGTATCACTACAGTACCTTTTTCTCCTGGGAGAGGTCCTATTACCGGCTGCTAAGACATGGCAGTGGTACCTGATGGGTCCCAGCTGCCTACAGCAGCAGGGTCTCTGGTGGTCCTGCATTCACAGTGTGGGAGGTGAAGGTAACACATGCTGCTCTGACAGCAATTGAATAAACCTGGCCCGAAGGCTGGCTGCAGTGGTACATAACTGATAAATCAAGTTTTGATCTATACAGGGCCGAATGGAAAAAGGGAGAAAAATGTTGAACTTTTTACCTCAGCAGAGGGGAGGATCTGTACYTTAGATTCATCTGCTCTACAAAATGTAAAGCAAACCAGTTACTTTGCAGGGCCTCATGCCTATCTAAAATTAGGAAGTGCTGCTCATATATTTGAATGAATCAGAGATGAAACTCTGAATCTAAAAGTAAAATATCTTTTTAGCCCCTACCTGTATTATACACAGCCTCACTCCACAGCCTTCTCCTGCTGTGAGCACTGTCAGTGGCCACTCACATGGGCCTAGAAACAACCTTAGCAGCTTATTACTGGGGCCCTGGGCTCATCAATGGAAAATTACAGAGACTCTGCAGACATGTTTGAGATGTGGCCACAAGTGAAGCAGGTGACTGAACTTCAGAAAGGTCAGTGTGTGTTTTTTTCCAGTCCAAAGTACAAACTTAAATCCCTGAAAGAATGTGGATTTTGATAACCAGTTTCTGAGTCCAGAGGACCAATGAGACAGATCGTCTCCCATATCTGTAAATACGGAAATAAAAAATTAAATTGTTTACYCTCCTCCTGTTTTGACATCTCAGAATAGCACTGCATCCTTTCCTAATAATACAGTAACCCCCCTTCTTCCAACCAAAATATCCAGAGGTGGAAACAACTGGCAGCTTCTCCCTTCCCTTCATTATYATAACTCATTCACTTCCTCTGGGAAACACGAAAGAGGAATGTTTTGTTAGGATTGTGTAAAAGGGAGTTCCAGCTTGCTGCATGTGGGTCAGGGGGTCATCTCACCCCTCAGGAACAGCAGAGAGAGGATCGGGGAAGTTGATGTGCGTTGAAACACTGCACCAAGTTAGTTACTGGGGGCAAAGATGCAAAATTATGCACTGATCTTTACATCAGAACTGCAGGTTGTTGGAATCAGAAAGAGAAAAACCAGTGGAAACTCTTAATGGTGGTTCAGAAGAACTGAAGGAGGTAAAAGCAGACAGGCAAGTTAAAGGATCAGTCTGGGAAAAGGGAGTATAACAGGGAAGTAAATGAGCTGAGCAGTTTCTGGCAAACCAGAGGTAGAAAAAGAAAAAAAGTTCTGCTAGCTGGYAGAAGTTATACATTCATGTGAAGAAAAAATAAAAATTCACTGAAAAATGGTATCTGGAGGAAAGCTCTTCTCAAAAACAAAGGTTGCAGGTAACTGAGACAAAACAAGAGACGGAAGGAAGTGGCACTGGAAAAGTTACATATAAAACTGTGATAGCGAGTAAACTTTCAATTATTTGCTTTTCCCACAACTTTTCCCTCACACATATACCCTTTCCAGTATGCAAGCAACATTCAGGTCTTAGGGGAGTAAAATCTTCAAATCCTGCTGAATGCTTTCAGGAACTTGATGCCTAATATGCAGAGGATCCTCTGAAAATCCGGGACACCATTTCTGATAGATGGTACTATCCCACTGAATAGCAGCATTTACTCTATAATAAATCACAAATGCTTTTGCTACCCCCCTTACAATTTATATCTTGAACAGTATCTTATGCCAGAATTCACCAGCCTATAATTGTCCTAGGGTAATACATTTGGCAACAGTTTAATACTTCTTACTCTTAGGCTATCATCTTACATTGAGGTTCTGACTTTTCAGACAATAAAGACCATGAAGGAGCAACATTTGATCTCTATCCCTCTCGAGAATCACCCACTCTTCTTAGAAGCAGTCTGTTTTCATTATATTTGCTCCTTRAATTTTACCTGTGAGAGCCCAGATCATGGATGTGAGGATGCGGCATTGTAGAGATCGGCRGTGACTTAACAAAGCCTTAGCGACTAAAGCTTCAGTATGTGTTTAATTTTGTCATTAACTGCATGCTTTAATTTTTTCTTAAATCAAGACAAACACAATAAATATTAAGGAAAATTCAATACCCTCCTTGACCATCTCACACTGTCAAAAGAGTAGCAGTTGAAAACTGATATGCACTGCAAGTATGAATCATAGCATAACAGCACATATAAGCCCCTAAATAAACTCTTCTTTGTCTCCAGGATTCTCCAGAAAGGCAACGGCAGCTGAAGGCTGTTCTGTTCTGCAAAACAGTTGGTTGAACATAGAGATCAAGAAATATCCAGAAAAAAGGCAGCTTTCAGTTAAAGAACTAATTTTTTGCATAGAAAAAAAAGAGAGATATTTAAAAATGCAAGATTCAACATCATTTTAATRGGAGTCCCATTATGACTCCAGTGAATGCCACATTAACTTAATTGAGAAATATTAATTGATATGAATTGGTATTTTTAATCCTCCCACTGTGGCTAAGATCTTGCCCCTAATGTAAGAATTTTGAGAATGGAAAATCTATACAGTATATTCCGAAAGAAAAAGCAAAAAGAAAAAAGATTTTATCTGGTGTCTGAATTCTAGTGGCATGTATTAGAAATTTGGTAATAAACCTATAAATTTCTCACAAGAAATGTGAAGGTAATCAGAAATCTTAATCTATACAGACAGTTTTGCTGGGTGCAATGGAATCATAGTGTAAATACACACATGGACCAAACATCTATCTGCCCAAGTATGCAATTGTCCTTATATACACATATATATAGATATACTAATTCTAAATGGTCTACTGGTTAAAACAACTCTTTCCACTCAGGATTTCAGGGTATTGCTGTTTCTAACACTAACAGATGACTCAGTCTCACAGGATGCTCTGTATTGTCAATTACTACTCAGATCGGATTAATGTGTGGGTAAAGAGAAGGGGTGGAGGTGGAGATTATGTGTATGCAGCCTCTGACAAAAAAAAAGATAACTTTTCTAAATGTTATTTTTGCTGTGCTTCCTGCAGAAATTGTATCTATTATAAGTAATTAGCAGASTGACAGAACTGGACATTTTACTTGAAAATGATAAAGACCTCAAGTGAAGAGTCAGCTCCAATGTAAGTATTTCCAATGCATTGTAACTCCAATTACAGCTTCCCCATAAATGATTCCTTGCTGAAATCATATGGCCTTCTTTCAAAATGCACCTGTGTGAAAACACAAAGCAGACTACTTTGCTATTTTCATAATTTTGAAAACTAATGCTGAACACAGTTCATCTTATCCAGAAGCAATTCACAGAGAAAGCACCTTTCATGGAGTTATTGCATCACTTAGTGATTCCCAACCTTCTGTCTTTTGTCATGCACRTGTGCACAACTGTGCCAATGAAAATGAACAAGATAGAAAGGAAAACCTAATTACCTAATTATCTTTCTAAAAACCATTTCTTTGCAAATTTTGCAAATAAATTTCACAAGAAATGTGGAGTCAGCTATATACAAGTGGAATGTGTTATAAGGTTTTCCCCTGGGAAAGAAATCCAAATTTTCTAAGGTGTATGGTGGCCCCYAGTGGCCCCTGTCTTCAGACCAAAATATGACAGCTATGATATTTTAAAAAATAGTTCTTGGGATGGTTTATTTCAAACATATTATGTTAGTCTAAATGACATATTTATTAGCTTTGTATATTTGCAACTGCATGTAAGTGCCTGCTGTTGTTAATCTTCTGGAAGGAAACCTGCCAATAATAGAAATAGAAATAGAAATATATATATGTATATTAAGATACATACAAATCAAAGATAAGTTTGCATCCAATTCCTTAATTTAAACATCCTTGTAAAAAGATAAGAATATTAGGTTCCGTTTTGAAAGGTTTTAGCTCCAGAACATCTGCACTGCAAACAGGCGGGTGATATTTCTTCATCTGAGCTTATTGCAATGTAGAGAAGAGTTGCATAGAAGAAAATTGCTGGTGCTTCCAATTCTAAAGTCTGAATCCTTAAAATTTTTGGTTTGGTCTCATCTCATTTTAGAGGTGCATAAATCTTGGGGGAGCCTTAAATCCTTTAATATTATACATTTTAAGGATCTTTACAATTCCAGTGTAAGGCAGCCCCACAGTCACCTGTGTCCTGTGGTGATGAGAAGCAGAAGAGTATCACACRTTGATTCAGAACATGTAAATAAGGTATGGTCTTGCCTTGGTGCCTGAAGGGAAAGAACTTTTCTTCACAAAGCAYACTTACCAAAATGGCCTTTATGCAACAGGCACTGGGAACTAGCTCTTTGCTTACAATTTCCTCCTTTTACTACTTACTGCAGTTGGACAGTCTACCAAAAGTAAAGCCTTTGGTAATTATGGGAAGTCAAAGATGCAGGTAGGAAACCATGGGCCACCATTACCCTCTGCCTGAAAGGATTCAGATTGTTCTCTCAGCTCCCATAAGTGACTCAAAATCCAGACTATCCTCTGTGGGAGTATGGAATKCCCCTTGTATTTTCTGATGAATCTGATGGTTAATGAAATTTACCTTGGATAACAGAAATGTTGTCAGAAAAAACCAAAGGAATGCTGACCCTCCTAGCCTCTGCAGCCCACTGCGGATTTAGGACAGTGTATGACAGTCATACGTCTCTGAAGTCCTATCAGCACCCTAACACAACTGGTTCAAAGTGCCTGAATCACAGCACCGCTAGTATTTTCAGTATTGTTGGAATATAAATGCTTCCCTAAAATGGGGATAAAATCTTACTCTTCTAAGATGACATCTAACATGGCCCATTTAAGACATCTACAGGAGTCTTTTAGAGTGGAGCCAGACTCTTGGGGAAACCATGGACATCAACAGAGGGGACTGGGTGCTCCTTGGGAAGGATTCATCTGACCAGCTAGAGAGAATTTCTTAGGGATAAGATGAACAGTACACCAGTGAGTGTTTAGTTAATTTGATTATCATTTGGTAATTATCATAATTCACAAGCAAACAGGATTTGAACACCACAGGAGCTGACTACTGAAGCAGTTAATCTATGGACATATTAATAAATGCCCACAAACCTATTACTTGCCCAAAGATGACACCTAGGTAGGCTAAAAAGTAATTGATATATATAGCTAATGAAAACCAAGTAATTAATATGAAATAAAGATGATCAGTTTTCTCCTTCTGAKTGTAGATCATTCTGTCTTTTTAAATTTGAGAATACGGAATCATACAATATTCTCCTTTACCTCTTCTGCCAGTTTAAGTGTATTTTATGCTGTTCTGTCTGAATAAGCACTGCTGGACMTGTTATAGCACATCTCCTCAGATGGAGATTTTTGTCTCAACAGCAGGGGCAACAAAAAATTGTCTTTCTCACCCCTTCTTGTTCTCAGCAATACGAATTGATGAATGCTCTCTTTCAGCCATGGCTGAAACATGTACAACTCTGTCTACAACACAGGTTTTTCGCATTCTTTTGTACTCTGAGCTAAAAAAAAAATCATGGAATGCCTCTTAGAGCTATAAGGCATCACACAGGGCTGAGAAGATACTGGGACCAAGTCATAGGCAGACTGGATGTGGACTCTATAGTGCAGAAGCAGAGTGCCTCACAGTGCCCTCTGCAACATTAGGTTTGTCAGGGAGCTCTTGCTGGGCAGTAACCACAAGGATTTAAGCTGTGCTTTGGTCTGGAGTTAATGTTGCTCTGCAGAAACCCACCTTCATTTCCTCTCATCCTCTAATGCTGAATCCTTCATGTGTCAGGGATCCTCATAGGAATAACAGATTACAGATCTGTAACAACAGATCTCGCAGACTACATTGCAAGGTTACTTCTGTTTCGTTTGTTTGTTTGTTTGTTTGTTTTACGATGACAAGTATTTTTTGGTTTAAAAGTTCTTGAGAGGTTCTCAGGAAGATAATAAACTACATAACTGAACTTTATGATCATTATAATGCTGGGCACTAAAACAATGAAACAAATTATGTTGGTTGAACTATGGGAACATTTGTGTTCAAAATGGATCCTTTTGTTTAACATCATTATTTTCAAATAACRATTTGAAAATGCTTGCTAGGCTTTAAAAGACATTCTTTATTGCTTCCTTCCAATTAATGCTTTGAAAACAATGTGATATGTCCTGAACTGACAATTAGAGTGCTTTATAAGTAGGCATTTAATATATTCAGAAAATTCATAATTTTTCTAAAATATTGGTGGTTTTGTAATTTGCTGTATCTAAAATTGTTTTGTATATGCTGTGGTGTCTCTCAAAATAGATTTCTTACTGAATATTTAGCAGGTAAAATCATCTTTGGCTATGTTGCTAGTTCCAATAACCATTACCTCAATTTCAGAGTGGCAGCATGGAAATAACTAAAAATTTAATTTCATGGTAGAATGGTTTCCTTGGCATTTAACATATTACGAATAATTGTGAAACAATAAACAGGGAAATGAGATGGGTCTACAGGGAAACTCTCATCTGCAGAGAGGCTGATGGAATGTCACTCTCAGTGCATGCTACGTGGCAAATCATTTACTGTCTTTTTACTGAACCCTGATCTATTGGGAATTGACTATCTCACTTATTTCTGAAAGCTGGTGTTATCAGGAGACAGTTGCTGATGGCAATGGCATATAAATCCTAGAACATAAAGAGAATAATCCCAGAAAGTTGCATGCTGACCCTCAGGAATTTCCCCTTCCAGTTTTCATGTCATTGTGGTCTACGGACATCCGAGGTCTGGGTTCATACGCTAAACCTTGTGAGTCTTTCACACTGAGACAAGCAGAGCTCTCTGTCTTCCTTCTTTACTCTCAGTCTTAATGATTTGATCTTCCATGTATGGAGCCCTCTCCTATTCATCTTGYGCCAAACACTCCTCCGAGTTTTTCTTTGAAAAACGGGTCCTTCTGTTATGTACTGCTACCTTCCTTTTCCACATATCTCTCCTACAGTATGTTTGACCTTGCCATATCCCTATATACAGAAAGACAGGAAATTTAAAAATTTTACAAAGRAGGTCAACAATTCACATATTTTCCCACTATAAATAAACCAGATGATCTGACTTTTTAATATAAAAGAATTTGTCTGTATGACCTCTAAAGCAAGATTTTAACTCATCAGGGCCCTTCTAGATCTRGATCTTCTTAAGGGATTGTAAAGCTTGATTAACTGGGATTGCTGAATGGGACCTACAGTGATGAGTATCTGGAGTTTTACCTTTAGAAACAGAAGATAAAACAAGGGGCAACTCGTGTACCTTGGAACTTCATCAGACCTTGCCAAGGTGGCAAAAGTTAGCCCCTGGTAGGTATGTGAGAGCTGCATCTTCCACAGTGGATGCCTGTCTGTTGGAGCTTTTTACTCTGAGATTCGAGTGCCCGGACTTTGCCTCTGGAAGCCCAGGGGTGGCTATGGCAATGTCCTGCCAGGCAGCTGCCGTGTTTGCTGCTGGTCAGAGGGTTTGGCCACCTGCAGAGCCCCATGAAGAGAGTGCCATATGCTGCCATATCTCTCCTGACATCCCCCACTGTACCACCTCCCACTTGCAGAAATGGGTGAACATTTCTTGAATATTTTTTTTTTAAGAAACTTGAGAAGTCTGTTTATATCTTCTCAGTTACATCGGTTACAAGATGAACTCTCTTCCTGTCTGAGATTTGTTTGGTATATATATAATCAATTATATTTGTAGGTTAATACCCTCCTAGAACCAGCCCTAACATACGTCCATATTCTCCATCCATTTCTATATAAAGACATCTGAAAACTCTGCCATGATCAGCAATTGTCTGTTCCAACAGAGAAATCCTCCAGTTATTCTGAAATATATGCCTTTTCTAGATATAAACCTTTGAGATTAATACATGTACTCACTCACCCTTGTACCAAATGAACATATACATTGTGTCGCCCTGTACCACATCAGAAGGAAAGTCAGTAAATTATGTAATAATTTCAAAAATATAGTATTGTTGCCACAGCCACTGGTGTACCTACCCTGAATTAYTTACAGCAACAGTCCCAGGGAGGGTATCCAAACTTTTTTAAGGAATGCGAGTGGGCAAGTTTTGGACACACCTTGAATGAAATTAACACCACTTATTGCACTACAACTTCATATCTTCCAAATAAAAGATTGAAATCAACACTCAGGAAAAGCTCAGATTCAGAAACCAACTGGTTAAATAGATTTCTAGTGCATGCTGAGCCATATAACTCAAAACTGGTCTCTTACACTATTTAGGAAATGTGGAAAATGTTTCTGGCATCCTTGAATGGAAATTCAATCATTTTTAGTAAGCTTGCTCAGAAAAATATCTTGGTCTGAAGTGCCTGGGTGTGTCTGCTTATACATGAATTTTGTATTTGCAAATATCCAAATTTAAATGTCCAATAACACAGAAATCCTGAAACACTGAAGGCTTCCATGGAAATCTATTTTCCACTCTTATTATGTTTAAAAATATAAAAATTAGAAAGTACTTATCTAGAAGCTTTGGGTCTTGACCAATTTATCCAGTGTCTGAGAGCACATGCATGACCAGGCTTTGTAACTTCCACAACCTGCCATTTGCAACTATTGCTTATCCAACATCTTAAAAATGCAAAATCAATTGTTTAAAAACAGGGGGAAAATAAGTAAATATAACTTAAACAAAAATATACAATAAAGTTGTGATGGCTTATATCCATTCTAGAGGAGAGATTTTGGGTTGTTTTTTTTTTCCTTGAAAATTTCAATAAGTTTTCTATAACACTATTAGTAAATAAAAGCACAGCTCCTGTTTTCTTCCCTGCTTTCCACCTTGTGGTACTATGACTTAAAATTAACAAGCAGAAGGTGTCAGACACCACTTAATCATGATGGGAGCACAGTGAATTTCCTGCTGAGTGGGGCAATGACTATTCCAGGTGGTCATTCATATGGAATCAAATGAACGTCAGTCCACCATGCTTATTTGAAATATCTCTGAAGAGATTTCCTATTTGCTATTGCTTTGTCACTCCCCACAAGTTGGAGAGCAAGGAAAATCCCATGGAGCCCACTCTCTGCTGGACATATCACCTTCATAATTACTGAAGTATTAAAATGAATTACTGTTACACATCACCAGCTTCTCCAGTTCTGTGTGCTGGCCAAGATCACAGTAGCTGCTGCCACAGACAAGCAACTTCAATGGCAAAAAATTCTTGTGCATTGCTGTGCTTCTCAGCTAAAGATCTCACTTCATGAACAGTCAGCCCTCAAAAATGACATTTTATGGAAAATAGTTTTTCAGTGTTGATCTGGGACGATTGTGCTGATGAAAATTCAAATTGGGGATCCTTAGAATGAAACTGGAATTTCAGAATTTACCATAAGAAGAAACTCTGATTTGTCATTATTTAATTCAAGTTCAGTAAAATCAAATTTGGGAAGAAGGGACTTACATTTTTAGACAGGTATCTACATATGTGTGTATATGTAGATATATATAATTTTTTATATATATAAAAATTCCAGTAAATCAACATCTTCCTCTGCTATAACAAATGCACACAGTTGGGAGTTCACATATGCTGAAAGAAAAAACACATCTGTTTTACTACACGGGTTGACTGCTTAAAATATATCTATGTTTTAACCCTGTGTTCATCATTATGCAACCRAAACAACTGTATGTTTCATTTACATATGACACTTTGACTGTTAGTATTGAGAAAATAGAAAAAATATGTTTTTTCTTCTAAAAAAAAGTTTCTGGCCTTTAGGGGTTATAGGTCCCTTTCCCATTGTCTCCCTGAGCTCTTAGCAGTGTACAGTTTCTTAAAAATCAAAAATGAAAACAAAATCTCTCCTGAGATATTAGAGTCTGAAAGCTGCAAATGATTTTATGAGCCTTGTACATTGATATTCCACAACTGGTGCTATACAACACCTCCACAGAGTAATAATGACTTCTTTCTGTCGCTCTGTGGGAGGATGAAAAGGAGGAAAATGAAGATCATTTTTGTTTCTCAAAAATACCACAAAATATTTCTGAAATATTTACTATCAAAAATTTATGTATTTAACATCTACTCCTTTCAAAAGCAATCTCATAATTCCTGTTCAGTGAATTTTTTATTGCACAGTCTGCTAAGGTGTAATGTGCCAAATGTGTCAGATGATCCTATAACAACATAGAACATATTCGAAAACAGAAGCCAGTTCTGAAGAAGTGACACCCTTTCTAGGCTTTCTTCTAGGTTAAATCTCACCCAAGCACTCGCTAGGCCTAATCTAGCCTAAATCCTGATCGTGTACAATGTGTRAGTCTGGCTTCTCCTGACAGATACCTTATCTGTTGGGAACCGYAATTCCTGGGTTTTGCTTGCAAGTTTTTTTGTTAAATTTAATCCAGGTTCATCAAGATCACCACTGAACCGACAGACTACCACAAAATGTGCTTCGTCCTTCTTATAGAAGCCAGTCTCCAATAAATTTAGCATATGGTCATACAGCCAGATGTACCACAAAAGAATAATAGGCAGTGCTGAAGATGTCTTTGGGTGATACTGAGTTCAGTCTGCCTCCTCAAGGTGCTCCTACTTTTGTATCTTAACTGCTTAGCATCCCTCAGTGAGCTACTCCGGTGCTCCAAAACCTCACTATGTTATTCATGTGACATGCAGGGGCATGGGAATGATCTGAAATAATCATTGGCAGACAAAAAAGTWGCAGGGAAACCGAGATGCAGGTATGGCCAAGTGCTTGACAGTAGCACACAAAAGGCTTGGAGATGGCCTGTTCTCGCAGCTGCTCCTTTGCCTTTCCATACAGGCACAGGCAAAAAGCCAGCTGGAACAGCTTGAGATCTTATGCAAAAGATCGTCTTACAAAATACTGATCTGTCATACCTCTGCCAGCAGGGCAGACCTCTGCTGGGTCCCCCTGTTCCAAAACATCATCACAGAACAGACTTCTGTGAAAAYTGTGGTTGGTAGGAAGCAAATGCACTTTACTTTCTTCCAGAAAGGCACTGAATAAAAACCAATAAAATAATTAATTCTAATTTGCTTCCAGAGTCTGAGGCAAAACTAACTTAAGACTCCTGAAATAGAAAGTAAAAACAACAACCAGAAAGTCCATAAATAAAGCAAGACTTTCGCATGTGTGTGTGTGTGTGTGTGTGTGTGTGTGTCTAAATTGAGTCAAGTAATCCATTTGTCCCTTTGAAACAATTAACCCTGCTGCAGCAGGGGCAGGAAGGGACAAGGGCTGATCACAAATAAAAGGGAGGAAGGAGAAAGAAAACGTAATGAACAACTGCTGCTGCTGCAATATCCCTCAGTCCAGACACTGAATCCAAACCTGAAACCAGATTGGAAAATAAATCAGTAAGCCAATACAACATTAAAACATAAGAAAGAGACTTTAAATTCATGCTGCTCATTAGAGGTTTACTATAATTGCCTCACACTCACAGTAAATGCAGTTTGAGCTGTGAAGGTAACCCTGTTGGGTACGGATGGGGATCTATGACAATCAACACTGCAAAGGGTGTTTACTGAAAAATTTCGGCAGATGTGGGCTTGGTCCTGAGACTGACAGAGTACTGGAAAACACAGTGGGGCTGCTGGCTTCTCATGTTTTCTTTTTCTTTTCTTCTATTTCTTTATTTTGCAAGATATGGAAGAATTTCTGAGTTTCTATATTTCTCCTGTTTATGCCTATGCAGTTGCTATTCAGAAATTTAGTAAAAGGACAGCCTTTGCCTGAAGAGAAATTCTCTGCTCTGAGACTTCCTTCTGAATTTTTTTCCTTTTAAATTTTTTTTTAATAAAGAAATAAAAAGGTTGTCTCTATAGTTTATCTCAGGGAAAAAAGAATCACTCATAATTCTGTAATCTTACCTCCTTTTTTCCCCCCAAAGTAAAACCTGAACCATATTTACATTCCTAAAAACAAATAATCTTCTATTTTTTTCTCAAATTCAGTTCACACCATCACCTTGCCATAGAAATGGGCCTGAGTTGCAAACATAAGTACAGACCCCAGATTTCTGGTAGTGGGTTTATTTTCCCGATTTTTTTTGGTGTATCCTTTTTTTCATGTAGATGTCAAATCCATATGGAAGTCTTTTCAGAGGTTCCTCTTTACATGCAAACCTGTCTAAGTCATTCASCTCCTTGCTGTGTTTTAGATGTTAGTGATGTCTTTGTCTGCTACAGGAGAAACCAAAAATCTTAACCTCAAATCTAAGCCAAGTAAAATAACAACAATAYGACTTTAGTAAAATGTCTTCCACTTTTAGATCATGTTTTCACATCTCTAGATTCACTCACGTGAATATAGGCTTTAAACAACCTGTCCAGTTTCTATATTTTGCTGTTTAGTGAAAATAAAACATCTCCCTACCATCATTTATTAAAAGAAATAAGATTTCGTAGGGAAAAAAAAGAAAAAGAGTGGGAAAGCTAATGATAAAATTCTAAAAGAAAGGTAAAAGCAATTGATGGAGAATTATTATCTTGGTAATTTAGAACGTGTGGAGGAAAATTGCTAGAAAGATGTGGTGCACCTAATAAGACTTTGGCCATAGCACTGGTGGTGCAATAGGGCAGTTAGCTTATGTCTTAGCAGTTTTATCTTACTTCCCAGACAGTTCCCTGGAAGTGCAGACTYACACAAAGAACTGTTGAAACAGGCCAGGCTCACTAAGAAAAATGATCTGTGAGAATTCTCCATATTTTCATAAGAGAGTTTGGTGTGAGCACATGATTTTCATATAGGAGCTGTGTATAAGATAGGGGTTCCCACAGTTTTAACCCACACAGCTCAACCCACTTGGCAAAACTGTCAGCAACTGCCTAAGTGGGTGTTGCCATTTCTCCATATTTATTGAACCATTTAATATTAAAATATTCAAAACTATAAAAAGAAAGACTGCCTAAGAATCAATGGCAATACCTTTTCCAGACAGATAATTCATCAGTGAGCCTAAGTCTTCCAGGAAAAATTATACTGTACAATTTAAGATAAAACCAGCTGCCTTCAGTTTTTCCAAAAGTTCCAGGGTGTTTTCAAATACCTTTTTGAGAGATAGTGCACCCTCTACTTTCACTGCACTCACTGTGTTTGTCAAGAAACAATGTACTGTAGCCAGGCATTGACAGGATACAGGAAAAGAGACAAAAGACAATCCACATATCAGTCAGGAGAAGACGATGCCATATTAAAAGAGGTTAAGACTAGGATTTGGCAATAAAATATTTATTTGTTCAAACACTAACACAAGCAAACAATCAAGTTGTGTGGAAACCAAAGTTTAGAAATATACAGCTGTAGAAACATTGCTTCCACATTCTTAATAAAACTTTTGCGTCCAAAGATCTTTTTAATAAAATAATTCCTATAAGTTTTTAATGTGTCTTAA
Organism: Amblyornis subalaris; assembly: GCA_018881555.1. Lineage (NCBI taxonomy): Eukaryota > Metazoa > Chordata > Aves > Passeriformes > Ptilonorhynchidae > Amblyornis > Amblyornis subalaris. The sequence goes on along the minus strand of JACAXG010000040.1, from coordinate 4,260,465 downwards.
ACATTTTAGCTGATGTGTATGTGATACTTCACACAGCTCTACCCAAAACAGATGAAAATAGATAACTTGTAGATTGCTAAAATGTACAAAAAAAATGTTTCTAGGATGAGAACAGGCTTTTTGTTTTTATATCCTCGATTTTTAGGAAAGGAAGACTACTGAAATCTAATTTTATGCAGCTGAGTTCCTGGGATGGAAGCCAACCAATGGCTCTGTCTCTTATCTTCTTTGACTTTTAGGGCTTTGGAATTATGTCTGTGAAGAATTAGTAAGAATTGCAGAGATATTTCTTGTATGTTTTAATCTAGCCTTCTAATTATTTTCTTTGCAAAGTGCTGTCTCGGAATCATACCTGTTTTCTCACACTGCTATGGTGGTCCTGGGCTGGTATAAAAAAAAATGGTAAGCTCTGTTCTCATTTTATTTTGGTATACTTCCCTAATCTTAGCAATAAGTTACACAAAAACTCCAACTTCCATATAATTTATATTTTCTCTCACCTACTTTCTGAGATATTGATCCTTTTAAAAATGAGAGAGAAAAGAAAAACCTCAGTTTAAAATTTTCAGAATCAGAAAACCACTTCTGTCTCCTGTAATAATAATCTGAATTCAAAAAACTTCTTTGTACTGAAGAAAGTCAGCATATAAACATCCTAAGAAACAGTCTGTAAAGCAAGGTATTATGTTCATTGAGAATCACTGTCAGTAAAAACAATTTTAAACAAAGACAGTACCAAATAGCAAAACTGCCATAAAGTCTGTCTAGCCACACTTTTTTAACCTGGAATACAAACCTCCAGTTTCCTCCAAAGAATAAAAACATCAGTACAATTTTATTTAATCCAATATCAGTAGAGGTGCTGTTGGTCTCTAATCACACAGATAGTAAGAATTTCTGAAACTGCAATACAGCTTTGCAAAGAAAAGCWCTGGTGCTTCTGTGTTTATGTGAACATCTACCCCAAGCCCTACCAAATGTAGTTTGAATGAGTTTAACTGGGAGCACTTCAACATCCTCAGTAAAGTTCAGCACACTTGCAAGAGCAGAGAACTTGGTCATTGAATGCAGATCAACTCTTGTACAAATATCTTTAACAATTCCCAAAGAATAATTTTTCTAAGACAACTAAGACAATTAGAAAATTAAGAGTCCTTTTCCAGAACGATGGTCATAAATAAAACAGAATTACTGCATAATGACAGTTCAGAGATCCTGCGTAGAAGCCCTTATAGCCTCTACTCAGGGAAGCCTCTCTGAAARTCAACCAATCCACTGATCCTCAGAGATAATTGTATGAAAATTGCTGGATTTTAAAGACTGTAAATGTTCTCATTCCATTTATTAYTCTTTAAGAGGCCTTGTTCCTCTCTTTCCCATTTCCCAAGTTTCAATGAAGGGACATCAGAAGGTGAAGCAGTATATGGCATTCTACTAAAATACTGTTTTCTGGAAGGCTTCATGTAAAACAGGCAAGAACTTATTGCTAGCAACAATATCCTAACAACAGACTCTGTTGCACGTTCATTCCCCCAGCTTTCCCCTTTATGTAGCCATGTTCATCTGCCAACCGGCCGTTCAAAGGGGAAAATTCATTAGAATATGCTTTATAGTGCATCCACTGAGATCACATTCATTACTATTCTTGGGAGCTATTTCGGCAATATAAAGCAGGCATCATGCTGACTTACCCTACTCCATTGTGCTTAGGGGTCTATTGTATTATTAAAGCAGTGGAATGTAGTAAAACCACACCTATTTTAATGTTCATATAAAATATTCATCTCTGTTGGATAAAGGTTTTCATTTTTAATGCATTACATAACATTCCTAACTTTAGCGGCAGAGGTTACAACTCAGGTTRTTTGAATTTATTTGTATTTTTTCAAATGAAAAGAGATTTTCTCTTTGGTTTCTGTAAAAACAAGCAAAACTATTGAGACGTCTACAGCTTCTGTGCTCAATAAAAAGTCAGAATATTTGTTTAATAAAAAGGGCAGTTTTCATTTCTTAACTGATATATTAAAAGTACAGTTCTCAGTTCTCAGATATAAAGAGGTACCTTAGCTCTACTCTGGAAAAAGATACAGGTATGCACCATTTCCCAAGGGCCTGATTTCTGTAGGAAGGTAAATCAGCATCTCCAAGAGATCTCAAGAATCAGGGAACCAAGCCTATGCAGAATGCCAGGAGGTCATAGCCTCACCCAAGTAAAATTCTCATAAAATGTATATCTTGGGATTGGGAGACTTCAGTAACTCTTCCTGACACTTCTCTGATTTTTCTGATTTTTTTTCGTTTTCATATTTGATCTTTTGATTTAGGTCTGGTACCTGATATATATTAAGGACAGATCTCATGAAGAAAAGCTAAAGGCTGAAAAAGGGAAGGGAAGAGGACGGGAGGGGAGGGGACGGGAGCGGGGGGAAGGGAAAGGAAGAGAAAGGAAGGGAAGGGAAGGGAAGGGAAGGGAAGGGAA